>PVKN010000261.1:0-90419 GCA_004027915.1 Capromys pilorides | reverse complement strand
TTTTAATTTTATTTATTTATTTATTTGTTTGCTTGTTGTGTTTGTTTCTTTATTTATTCATTTTGTGGCTGGCTCAGCCTGCCCTGGTGGTGGCGCTGGCGCAGCATGTGGTGCCGGGGATCGAACTGCAGTCCCCGCAGTTGCCTGAGCCCTCCTAAGCAGGCGCTTTAGACCACTGAACCATCTCGCCGGCCCCTCAGATGCCCATTTTGAGTTAAGTCTTTAAATCTAGGAGCTCAGATTTCTTTGATCTCTTTATATATTATAGATATTAGCCCTTGAGGAACAGTCGGCAAACATTTTCCCCCACCCTGAGAGTTATCTCTTCACTCTGTTGGTTTTCTCTTGCTGTGTGTCTTAGTTACTTTTACTCGTTGCTGGGACAAATACCCGACACCCAAAATGAAGGAAGGAAAGGTTTATTTAGCTCACAGTTGCTGGAGGTTTTAGTCCATATTCGGCTGGCCCAAGGCTGAGTGGAACAGGGCAGAAAGCATCCAGTTCATGGCGGCAGAACAACCAGGGGAGCAGAGAGCGACAGCCCTTTAAAAAGTCTCTTTGTGCTCAGTCACTCTGACGTGGGCCCATTGTGCCCTAGAGAGGAACCAATCATACCCCAGGGTGGGCCCTTGATCCCACTCTAGGGAGGAGCCAATCATATCCTAGGCAGGCCCAGGTCATGCTCCAGGGAGGAACCAATTGTACCCCATCAGTACTAAAACACATAATCCCAGTGGATCATGACTCATGTCTCAAACTCTAGAAGTCCCCGCCCCATGATTGCATGAGGCTTTGGGGGGACAACTAGACATAAACCATAACACTGTGCAAACAATTTTTTTTTTTTTGGTAGGACCGGGGTTCAAACTCATGACCTTGCACTTGCCGGGCAGGCACTTGTGCCACGGAGCTATCTCCCAGGCCCCTGTGCAAACACTTTTTAATAAGGTGAAATCCTGGCTATTGATTCTTTGTGGCAGTTCCTATGCAATTAGAGTTTTATTCCTACAGGCTTTGCCTATACACTTTGGATGTCTTCAAGAGTTTCACTTATTCTGTCTTCCTGCAGATTTAATGTTTCTGTTTTTGTTTTAATGTATTTGGTTGTTACAGGGTCTCACTACGCAGCTCCGACTCATAAAGACCCTCCTGTTTTCACTCCCCCCCCCCCCCCAATGCTGGAACCACAGGCATGTGCTGCTACACCAGGACTCTGGGGCCAGCTCAGCTCGCCCTGGGGGAGGGGCTGGGTGTGGCATGTGGTGCCAGGGATTGAACCATGGTCTCTATGCTTTCGTAAACTTGCCTAAGCAGATGCTTTAGTCTGCTGAGCTATCTTGCCAGCCCCTAACGTTTCTGTTTTAATGTTAGATCTTTTTTTTTTTCTTTTTGAGATAGAGTCTCGCTATGCAGTTCAGGCTGGTCTTGAGCTAGCTTTTGTAGCCCAGGCTGGTCTCGAACTCGTACTGATTCTCCTGCCTCAGCCTCCCAAGTGCTGGGATTACAGGCGCGCATCACCACGACCGGCTTAATGTTAGATCTTTGACCTATGTTGAATTTAGTGTAGTGCATGGTGAAAGATGTGGGCCCAATTTTGATCTTTGGCATGTACAGAGCCAGCGTTTTCCAGCACCACCTATTAAAGAAGCTGTCTTTCTTCCAATGGATGTGTTTGACACCTTTGTCAAAGACAAGGTGGCTGAGTGTGTCTGGAGATGTTTCTGCATCTTCTAATGTGTTCCATTACCTTTTGTTGTCGTTGTTCCATGGACCTTTGGGTATGTTTGTTTGTTTTTGCCAGCTCCATGCTTTTTTTTTTTTTTTTTTTTTTTCTTAAATCACAGTAGCTTTATTAGGATAATTTCAAGCCAGGGATTGCGAAGCCCCTGTAATTTACTTTACCTAAACTCTGTGTGTGTGTGTGTGTGTGTGTGTGTGTGTGTGTGTGTGTGTGTTGGTGCTATAGATTGTACCCAGGGCCATGCACCCGGGGCCTTGCTTGTGCCACCTGAGTGCTCATCACAGAGCTACGTCCCAGCCCTGGTGTCTTCAAGGTTGCAAAGAAGAGCCGCTTCTAGGAGACGGTCCGCAGTAACGGGTAGTAGAAGCAAATGGGTCCCAACTCACAACTCCTTGGTAGGGACAGAAAACTGAACCGCGGACGTGATGGGGCACATCTATCAGGTACTCAGGAGGCAGAGGAAGGAAGACAGCTGTTTTAAAGTCAGGCTCTGCAACTTAGGAGACCTTATCTCAAAATCCAAATTTAAAAAGGAGGCCCTGGATATATCTCAGTGGCACAGCACCTGCCTGGCAAGCGCGAACCTGAGTTCGAGTGCTGATAATAAAAACAAAACTAAAAAAGGACGGGGAAGTAGCTTGGTTGTAGAGCATTTGCCCAGCAAGCCCTCGGCGCCATCAGGCTCCAGCACCAGGGGCAAAAGCATCCAGCCGCACCTGGCAAAGCTAAAGGTTCTAGTCCGGGACGAGTAGTGGAGATTGGGCGATTAGGGAACCCGATTGGCTGCCCGAAGAGAAGGTAGGAATTTGATTGGCCAACGTTGAGTTTTGGAGCGTCTCCCTGCGGAGCGCCACGTGGGCGGGAGCAGTGTGCGGCGCAGGCGCAGAGGGACGCCGGGGGCGGAGTGGCGGCAAGGGAAGCGCGGCAGCGCCGCGCCGGAGGCCTGCAGCCGGCCGAGCACAGCAGTCTCTGCTCTCGGGATCGCGAGGGTGCGGTGGCAGAGAGGAGGGACGCTCAGGTGGAAGCCGCCCGGCAGCGGGACCCGCAGAGCTGCGGCCCTGCCCACAGGGCGGCCGGCGCGGACCCGCGGCAGCTCCCCGGTCGCGCGCGCACCGCCGAGCAGCCGCGCCCGCCGTCCCGGAGTGCAGCCAGCGCGGCCGGCGGCGGGGCTCATGGGCCTCCCGGCCGGAGGCCGAGAGCAGCAGCGCCCCGCGCGCACCCTCGGCCGGGCCTCTCCGGCAGGCGGCGCGCGTGCCCGTTGCTGTCCCCGCCCCGCGCGGCCGCACGGTGTCTCGAGCCTGCCCGGGCCGCCGCGCAGCCGTCCCGCCGGTGCCCGAGTGGCCCGCGTTCCCGCTGCTCCTCTGCGTCCCCACTGCCCCGGACGGGGTCTCCCCGAGCTGGACGTGCCGGGCCTGACCCTGTCCCGCTCATCGGCGATCCCGCTGCTGCTCGAGACCCCGCTTCTGGAGCAGAACCCTCAGTGAACCGCACCCTGCGGCCGGACCTGCCCCTCGGAGGCCGGGGCGGGGCGGGGCCCGGGGACGGTGTCGTGCGCCTCCGGGCCGCAGGTGGCAGCAGCGGGCGCCCGGACGCTGTGTCGCGGCGGTGGGCGACAATGTAGCGGCGGTGGCGGCGGCGGCGATCGGTGAGCGCGGAGCGGGGACAGGGACCGGACGGGAATCGCGTGGCGCGGCCACGGCGGTGCTTGGCGCTGGAGGCCTTCGGCACGGCCCCGGGTGTGGAGTGAGCCAGACCGCGGGCAGGGTGGGATCTCGGCGCCCAGCCGCCGCCATGCACCCTTCTCCAGCCTGTGGGGCTTAGTACCTTAGCCCTCTGCAGCCCCTGGGGCAGGGTGGGCACCCACGAGGGCGTCTCCCACCCAGCGACTGTCACAGGCCGACCTTGTGGGCCTCGGTTTTCTGCCTGTGAAATGGGTGGGGTGGTGTCAGCGACCTGGCGGGAGGAGATCATTCATCCCAGAGTGATCTGTGGGTAAGGATGGAGGACGTGACGCCTGGGCATCTCTGCTGATGACTCCGGGGCAAACAGGCCCTGGAGGAATGGCAGCCTGTCCCTGGCCGACCTTGTTCCAGTTGGGAGCAGATGGGACTCACCCTGTCCTCCTCAGGGCAGGGTTGTTCCCAGTACTTGCAGGTGGCAGCTGAGTGGGGATTAAGTCTTGCTGGCCCTGCTGAGGGCAGGACAAGGCACACCCTGACCCTCGAGTCCCTCGGCAGTCCCTCGGGCCATTTACTTGGAGGCTGTGGTGTGGAGTGACCCCAGTGAGAGGTGCGGGCGCATCGTGGGGACCGCTGCCTCAGGCTCCCTGTCCTTGCCCGTTCTGTTCTGAGGCTAGGCCTGAAATCTGGGCGAGGCTTTGTGAAGTGAAACTAGGGGTGGGAGGAGGGGTTGGTGCTGCTTTCAGGGTCAGGGAACTGTCCCCTGTACCCATGTACTGGGACACCTGGCTGCCCCCAGCGGACAAGGACATGTGATTCTCTAGCCTGCGGGAGAGAAACCAGCTCTGAGGTCCGAGGGCTCCCCCGTGTCTTCATCTGCAGTGAGGGATGCTCTTTTTCTGGGGAGCCTGCACCCAGAGCCTCCCTTCCATCCCTCTGGCCAGGAGCTTTCCAGGGAGAGCTGCCTGCTCCCCGCTCCCTTGTTGTTGACCTTGACGGTTGGCTTGGCAGTGACTCTAGGGTATTGGTGTCACTGAAGCACAGATATACTTAACCCTGCTGTCCCTTCGGCCGCAGGGATCTCCTAGACTCTGAGTGGGAGGGTGGTGTTGGGCAAGAGCGCATCCCTGGGAGAGCCAGGGTTTCAATTAAGGCTGTCTGCCTCTCAGAAATAATAGTAAAGTGGTAGCAAGCTGGCATTTGTGGGGTGCTTACTGGTATGGCACCCCTGCTATTAAAACCTGCACTTGGCATGTGAGAACCTGGAAGCAAAAGTCACAGGGAGGAGGTGGCAGAGCTGGGGCTCGTGTTGGACCTGTCTGTCCCTCTTCCTACCGTGAGGTGACTGAGTGAGCAGTCTGGTTGTTCGGGTTACAAGGGACAGCCCCTCCCTCATAAGAGCAGTGTTGTGAAATGCTGGATTTCCGGCCCGCTTGAGTGTAAGCTGGTGCTCAGGCGGAGCCTTGTCACTTGCCACCCTCCTGTGTGGCTTCCGTGTCATATCCCAGAGTTGCTGTTTTCTCTCCAGTAATTAAGCCTGCAGAGCAGACAGGCAGACGACGGGAGCTGGAGAGGGGCATCCTCCTGTAAGAATGAGGCCTGCAAGTCTTAGGAGAGTTTCCTGTTTACATCTTGTTGTTAGGACACAGTCACGTGGCCCTGCATAGCAAGGGAGACTGGGAAATCATGTGACAAGCCCTAAGTTAGGGCTCCCCATCAAGGGGCGTGAGCGAGGGCTGCCTCCTGCCCGTTGGCCCTTGCGGGGATGCCCCTGAGCACTGTGCGTCCATCAGCGGCTGCCTCTGACTTTAGCACCTTGGGTGATCTACCCAAAGTCGTCAGGTGCCAACCCATGACTCCTGTGCCCCTCTGGTGCCTTCTGTTGAGACGCATGACTAGGCACTGACAGGTCTGCTCTATCCATCCTGGAGTGATGGCCCAGCTCACCTTACCCACCCGTGCTCCCCAGTGAAGCAAGCACTCCCATACCAGCGCCTCTCCCCTGGCAGGAACCCTGGGCAGGGTCTTCCCTCTAGACTCTGTTCCTTCCCTTTCAGGTGGAGGAGCCAGCAGGATTGCGGAATTTGCCCTACATGCTTATTATTTCAGTTAGCAACGGGACCAGAAGGTGTAGACCTCCTAACAGATCCAAAGAGTGTCTTGCATCTTACCAGCTAGGTGTGGTGTGATGACACATCTATAATCCAAACCGGTGAGGAGGCTGAGGCAGGAGGATCAAAAGTTCAAGGCCAGCCTAAGCAATTCAGTGGTCCTTTAAAGCAAAAACAGGGTCAGCCAGATAGCTCAGTGGACTAAAGCACCTGCTTAGGCAGAGCACAGCAGCCTGGATTCAATGGCCGCAGTGTGCCGTGCCGGCCCCACCCCTGGGGCATGCCCGAGAGGTGATTGAGACTGTGTGTGGTGGCATGCACCTGTAATCCCAGCACTTGGGAGGCTGAAAAGAGGAGAATCACAAGTCCAATCTACATCTGTAGACCCTGTCCTAAATACATCAAAATAATAATAAAGCAAAAACAAAAAAATCTGAGGTTGTAGCTTAGTGGCAAAGCCATACCCCTGGGTTCAATTTCCAGCACCGCAAAAGCACCCCATAATACTATAAATGTTACCAAGTGTTCTTTGCTCTGTGAGGTAAGTGCCCGCCCACCAGTGCCCCTTCCTCCCTGCCAGCCGTGGGTCTTGCCATTTGCAGAGCCCCTAGGAGGTACTGGGCATTGATCTGTGACTTCTGGCAGGTGCTAAGCTCAGGGCAGGGAGCCAGGCAGTGACTCAGGTCATTGTAGGATTCGTGTGCAGGCCCAGAATGCAGGCTGAGAGGTCCCAGTGCAGCCTGGAACCCGGATGTACGCCCTCATCCCATGCTGGGCCCAAGTCTCTGTGGCTGTGGATTGTCTACCCTGAGTACTCTGAGCTCAGCTTCCAGGTGCTTTGATGGGAAAGAAGCACCTCTGGTCAGCGCAGGAAGTTGGACCGAGGTCCCAGAGGTGCGGGGCATGGAGCAGGCTTATAATGGAGTGTGGCTGGTATTAGTGGTCAGCAGGGGTTCCATGCAGTGGCCCTGTGTCTGGGGCCAGAGAGCCCCCTTGCTGGGAAGCAGGACCTTGGGCCCCTAGTGCTCTGGTTGGCTGGGTGAGTCATGTGCCCCTGTCCTGGGACAGGCCAAGCCTTGTCTTGTGGGGTTTTCCCAAGGAGAGGCCCCTGACTGTCTGGGTGGGGACAGCTGGGGACTCTAGGGAGTGGCCTAGGATCCAGGCCATGGTCTGGAGCAGTCCCAGAGTAGAAGAGGCAGAGGGCAGGAAGAGATGGTCCACGAACCGGTACTGATCCCAGCCACGGTGGCCTTGCAGGTGGGATGCTATGGAATATGATGAGAAGCTGGCCCGGTTCCGGCAGGCCCACCTCAATCCCTTCAACAAGCAGCTTGGGCCAGGGCAGCATGAGCAGGGAGCTGGCGAGGAGGTCCTGGATGCTGGCCCTGAAGGTGGGTGATGAAGCAGCAACTACAGCCCTTCCTCCTTTCGGCTCCGCAGAGCTCAATTTGACTTTCTCACCCTGGGTGGATGTGCTGCCTGCTTCCTTTTTTCCCCAAGAACATAAATCCCTTTCCACCTGCTCTGTGGGTCTCTACCCTGCCCCCAGCACCCCAAGACCAGTTCAGGGACTGGCAGGTGCTTAGTCAGCACTTGGGGAACAAATCGAGAGCTAAGACCCATGGAGGAGGTGAGTGGACCTTTTGGATCAGGAGAGTGTGGGCCCCAGGAATGGCAGAGGAGGTCGCAGGGTGCCCTCAGGGCCCGGGCAGTTGCAGAGATGGCCTGGGATCCGCGCAGGGCGCTGTGGATTTCGCGGTGGAGCCACCAGGTCATGTCTGAGTGACCAAGCTCACACACAAGGCGTCTGTCTGCCTCAGAGCCAGGCTGTTTCTGCACCCCTGTCTGCTGTGAACCCAACCCCACCCCCGTGCCCGTAGTTCCCATGGTTCCTTCCATCCTTTTTTAAAATCTTTTAGTAAGGGTCTACATGGTCTCACTATGCAGATTGGACTCATAGTGATCCGCCTGTGTTCAGCCTCCCAAAGAGCTGGGATTATAGATGCGTGCCACCACACCCAGCCCAGTCTCAACTGTCTCAGTCTCTCAATCCCATCCCAGCACGCCCTGGGGGCAGGGCTGACTGCTTCCTCCTCGTGGGCTCCCTGGGCTGCTCCTGCCCACCCCTAGGAGTGAGAGTTGGAGCGGGGCTGACCTGTGTCTGTCCTCGGCGCCTCCATGCCTGCTCTCTCCTCCAGAGACCCCACCTGAGCTGCCGGCTGCCGGGGAACCTGAGTTCCACCGCTCAGAGCGTGTGGTGGATCTTGGCCTTGCTGAGGACCACTTCTCTCGCCCCGTGGTAAAGTCTGGGGTCTGAAAGGGGCGGGGCTGGGCCCCAGAGTACTAGGGGACAGCGGTTTCTTGTACCCCATTCCCACACGGCAGCAAGCATGCCATGATGCCTGTCTTCCTCTGTGCACCTCCCTTATCTGGCTCAGCAGCCCCCACTGCAGCCATCCCAGGAACCTCAAATGGCCCTGACACCTAACCTGGAAGCCCGCCTGGGGGCAGGTGGACGGGACCTGGGCTGCGGGTGTGGTCCTGGGGTTTCTCTCCCTGAAGTGTCAGGATCTGTGAAGTAGATGTGAAAGTGGGTTCTCTTTGGGGTCAGACCCAGGATGAAGCTTCAGGTTGGGGAGGGGCCCTGTGCGGAGATCTGCCAAGAATGTTTGAAGGCCTTTCCCTTTTACACAGTGTATCTCCGCCTTTTGAAAGAAACAGAGTAACATTAGAATGCCACTGTAAAAAGATCCAGTGAGAGGGCCCCCAGTTTGAATTCACTTTGGGTTTGATTGTATTTCAGACAGGGTCTCACCGCTGGCTCAGGCTGGCAGTCCTCCTCCCTCAGCCTCCCGAGGGCTGGGATTACAGGCGTGTGCATGCTCGCATTCGCTTTTAGTTCCCTTTTGCTGTTGTCTACACGTGCTGTGTCTCTTTATTGTAACATTTCTGAGCGCTTCCTATTTGCTGCGGTCTGAGTGCCAAGGCAAAGGGAAGGGCCGCTTCCTCTTAGCCTAGATCTCTGGGTGCCAGCGTAAGGGAGGGTGCCTCTGAGCGCGGAGAGCCTGACCTCCCACCTCTGAGGCTCAGCCTGTTCCCTGGTGGCATCAGAGAACTGGGAGACATTGTGGCCTGCGTGGTCACCTCCAGGTTACTTTGCCTGGGTTTGACCATTTAGCCAGAGGCCACTTTCTCTCCTGTGACAGGAGAGAAAGTTTCATTTCCCCAGCTTTTGCCCCAAGGGAAGCTTTTCAGAAGTAAGTGAAACAGCACAGGCAAAAAGCAATTCGTTTTCTGAAAGGAGGAAGTGGAATTTTAACTGTCCTAATAAACAGGTTGTCAGGGTTGGGGAGATAGCTCTGTGGCACAAGGGCCTGCCTGCAAGCGCAAGGTTGTGAGTTCAAACCCTGGTCCTGCAAAAAAAAAAAAAAAAAAAAAAAAAAAAAAGCTAAACAGGTCTTCAGAGGTCTGTGAGAGGTGGTAGTGTGGGGCTGTGGGGGGTTGTGACCGTGTGGCTTACACTCCAAGACTTCCCTGGACCTGTGCTAGCGGTCTGCTCAGGGCCTACCTGTGCCTGAGGACTGGCCTGGCCTCCATGGCAGAGCCTGCAGCATGACCAGTTGCCTGCCCCGATCTTGGCAGGGTCTGTTCCTGGCCTCTGACGTGCAGCAGCTGCAGCAAGCAATCGAGGAATGCAAGCAGGTGATTCTGGAGCTGCCGGAGCAGTCGGAGAGGCAGAAGGACGCCGTGGTGCGGCTCATCCACCTCCGGCTGAAGCTGCAGGAGCTGAAGGTGGGTGCCAGGCTGCATACTGCGAAGGGAGCCCTGGCCCAGCCTGGTCTTGGGGCGCAGGAGCTGGGGCCACCAAAGGCTCCCTCCACAGGCTTGAGTCTGCCTCCGTCCTCTGAGGGGCTGAGGTGGAAAGGGATCCAGAAAGCCCTCACTCCACATGCAGGCTGTTTTCCTTTTAGTCCAGGCCCTCTTGGTTGCAGTGGGCAGAGAACAAAGGAAAGCGCTTGCTCATTAGCAGGAGGGTCTGCAGTGCCAGGGAGCTTGCCCTCCTCTGCCGTGCGCTTTCTGTGCCAGCCCGTCCACACGGAGGACTTCTCCATGCAGGCCACAGTAGCCTTGTGACGGAGCTATCTTCCCCTCAGCTCAGCAATCCCGTGCAGATGGAAGGGTCCCTTCAAGGGACGGAGCCAGCTCTGGGTCCACAAGGACCACTCATGGTGACTGATGGGCTAACCCCGAGTTAGTCCCAGTGATCCAGTGGCTCTGGCTGTGACCCACTGCAGCAGATCGGTGGCACGATCCCCCGTGAGCCCTAGGACCTAGACTAGGAGGGCTGGTCTCCTGAAAGTGACCACAGGAAGAGGTGAGGGAACCCAGGGCACAAAACCCACAGATGTTTTTCTTACTGGCCCGAGTCTGTGTTCCTGTGTCTCATGAGCCCTGGGGAACTTAGGAAATGGACCGTTCCTTAGGAGATAGGTGTGGCCACAGGGAGAAACATCCAGAGATACACTGGCTTCAAGGACATAGGTGTATCCTTTTTTTTCCATGGAAGAAAAACAAAAAACAGAAAACCAAACACCTCCCATAGGTAGTCCCGGGCCCACGTGCCAACCAGTGGTGCTAGAGATTCTAGTTATCGTGTCTGGCAGCTGTCCCCTCCCTGAGGTGCACAGCACATCGTGGTCTGTGCCCAATTGGCAAAAGGCAGGACAGGCAGAGGACACTTGCTTCCTGCGTACCAGCCCCTGGTCCCCAGGCCGAGCCTGCGGCAACTGCCGGCAAGGGCAGGTGGACCCTGCTGGCCACAGTTGGCCGGCCAGCACTCTGCTGCCGAAGGGAGAGGGGACTGTGCGCTGGGCCAAGGTGCGCAGTCTTTGTGACGAGTCTGGAAGGAATGAGTTTGCAGGGCTTGACTGAAGCCCTTCCCCGACTCTTTCCTGACCCACCTCTGCAGGACCCTAATGAAGATGAGCCCAACATCCGGGTCCTCCTGGAGCACCGCTTCTACAAAGAGAAGAGCAAGAGCGTCAAACAGACCTGTGACAAGTGCAATACCCTCATCTGGGGGCTCATTCAGACGTGGTACACCTGCACAGGTGGGCCAGGGCTGGGACTGCTCCGTCTGCGCACGCAGTCCAGGACTCGGGGCAGGGCAGAGATGCCCAAAGCCCTGCTCCCAGATGCGGGCTGTGTTCAGGCGAATTCTCTAGATTCTGAGTTGACCACACTCTGCTGTGTGTGAAAAGCAGGAGAGACCTAGGTCCCCGCTATCCCTGGCCTCACACCCAGGTCTGAAGTGTCCACTGTGATGGTGGTCGCTGGCCACGTGTGGGAACTCACATCCAAATCTAGAGGCACCGAATAGATCGCTCCCCAGCTGTCAGATTATATTGCAAGGCTGAGAGGCACGCGCAGCTGGTAGCTGTGGTGTTGGGTAGCACGGAGAGAACATTTCTGTGACTGGGAAAATCCTTGTGGCTGTTGCTCTGGGTGAGAAATCAGACTGGTAAATGGAGGGACACACAGTTGTTGCAAGGGGAACAGGGACAGGGAATACGTATTATGTCGGGGTAGAGTGGTAACGACTTTAGGGTGGGAGGAAAAAGCACGTAACGTTCACATAAACGCTTGGAGTTAGGAAACAAGCTGGGACAGCCCTTGGGAGGAACGTTTGGATCTGGGAGCCCTGGGGCCCGTGTGTGTGTGTGTCCATCCGGAGTGCTCAGGAGGAGCCGAGGGCCGGGGATGAGAGCTCAGCAGCACAGCGGCTGCCTGGCAAGCGCGAGGGTGTGAGTTCGACCACCAGCAACAACAACGATAAAGAGAGCAGAGTACACTGCAGTGCAGCACACACTTGAGGCAGGCTTGGGGGCTGCGGGGTTTCCCGGAGTGGGGTGGGGCCTAGGGGTGCGCTTAAGCTCCACGAAGGAGGAAGGGTAGAGCTGCGAGGGGCTGGCTGGAGGGAGAGCGATGGCTCGGAGCAGTGGGTGAGAAGCGATGGGTCAGTGGGGCGGCAGACCCGGAGTGCGGGAGCAAGGGAGGAGGCCACTGGACGGGAGGTCGCACCCTGGGAGGACGAAGTGGGCCGAGGCGGAAGAGCGCAGATTCCTTTTGCTCGGCTTAACTTTGGTGGGTGGGAATGGCGGAACCTACGAGCCTGGAGGCGAGAGGTGAGCCTCGGGGAGGGAGACGTGGGGACCTCCCGAGGCCATGCCAGAAGGTCTGGATCGGGCTGGACATGGGACCTGTGGAGGGTGGGGAATGGCCAGCCGAGGTCAGGCTGGGTTGCAGGACCTCTGAGAGCTCGGCTGTTCCCCAACCCTAGGCTGCTGTTACCGCTGCCACAGCAAGTGCTTGAACCTCATCTCCAAGCCCTGCGTGAGCTCCAAAGTTAGCCACCAGGCCGAGTACGAGCTCAACATCTGCCCCGAGACGGGGCTGGACAGCCAGGATTACCGCTGCGCTGAGTGCCGGGTGCCCATCTCCCTGCGTGAGTGGTGGCTGGGTGCCAGGTGGGGTGCGGCAGGGTGGCGAGAAAGTCAGCGAAGTTGGCCCTGGGACGGGCAGTCCCTGCCCTTCGTCTGTGGAAAGCGACAGGGGCAGTTGGTAGCATTTTTTCACTGCCTACAGAAGCAGCCTGAATTTTAGCTATATCGTGACTTGTCAGGTCTTACTGTCTTGGTCTCCATAATTTGCTCATCAGGAAAGGGACAGGAGGACCCTGGCAATGAACTGCTGAAGCGTCCCCCTTGAAGGAACATTAGTAGGTCTCTGGAGTACTGTGCTGTGTGACACTGTGCTTTTTCCTAGTCTGTGACAAAGGGCCTCAAACAGGCTGGGTCTGGAGGTTGGGAACCCCCTGGCCTTGGGCGAGGGAGGCCAGACTCCAGACAGGTAAAGCAGGAGCTGGCCACCACCCGACCTTGGCTGGCCTGCCGCTTCAGGGGGCGTGCCCAGCGAGGCGCGACAGTGTGACTACACTGGCCAGTACTACTGCAGCCACTGCCACTGGAACGACCTGGCTGTCATCCCTGCACGCGTAGTGCACAACTGGGACTTTGAGCCACGCAAGGTAGGGCTGGCTTTTGCGCTGCAGAACAAAATGGGGGTGGTGGGGGGATATATATACGGATGGGTGGATAGGATGGATGCCTAGGTCTGGGGTGAGGCAGGTGGAGGGGCGGGCCCTGTGACTGGGGCGGGGCAAGAGGAGGGGCGTGGCCACTCAGAACTCTGCAGGTGTCTCGCTGCAGCATGCGCTACCTGGCGCTGATGGTGTCGCGACCAGTGCTTCGGCTCCGAGAGATCAACCCCCTGCTGTTCAACTATGTAGAGGAGCTGGTGGAGATCCGGGTGAGGCTGGGGCTCGCCTTCCTTGGGAGGGGCGGCGTTCTTTGGACATGGGGAGGGGCAGGTTGAGTCCAGGAGAGATACGGCCCTGTCATCCCTTGGATTGAAGGTGGTAGAAGTATGCTCAGTATCAGTCTGATGCCAGGCTTGACGACAACTTTAACCTCTTTTTGTTTGTTTAAAGATAAAAAAAAAAACAAAAAACTTTATTTATGTTAAGACAGGCTCAGCCTGCCCTCGGGCTGGCGCAGCATGTGGTGCCAGGGATCGAACCACGGTGCCTGCTGTTGCCTGAACTTGCCTAAGCAGGCCCTTTAGACCGTTGAGCTATCTCCCCAGCTCAACTTCTTTTTTTTTTTTTTGTATTGCATTTTTTAGTACTGGGTCTACAGCATCTCACTATACAAATCAGAGGTAATGATTCTGTTTTCAGCCTCCCAAGCACTGGGGTTACAGGCGCACGCCAACATGCCCAGTCTCAATCTCTGTCTCAGCCTGCCGCGAGGTGGGGCTGGCACTGCATACTAGGGATTGAACCTGAACGATGCGCTCTGCCTAAGCAGGTGCTTTAGTCTGGTGAGCTATCTGGCCGGCCCCTTGATTAATTAATTTTTTTAAAAAATAAAAAGAGGCCTGGCATGGTGCTGGCATGCCTGTAATCTCACCACTCCAAAGGCCGTTAGGGGAATCACCACAAGTTGGAGGCCAACATGGGCTACATAGGGAGATCCGGTCTCAAAAAAAAGCCCACAGGTAGTTAGCTCACTGGTGTAAGCACCTGCCTGCGGAGCCCAAGGTCCTGTGTTTGATCTCTGGTACAAAAAAAAAAAAAAGGAGCAACAGATGAAGTTAATGTTAATAATATATTTTCTTAAACCCAGTGTGTGCAAAAGCTTCAGTGTGCAGTTTTGCAAATTACCATGTTTTATGTCATGCTCTTTATTTTGTGCTGTCTTTGAGTTTGTGTGGATTCCAAGTGCTTGGCAGCCACGTACGACTTGGCGTCATCCCTAGCCAGGCGAGAAGTGGCGGCAGGAGGGGGCTGTGTGCCTGAGACACTGGGGTGGGTGGGAGGGGTTAGCTTCTGTGGAACCAACAGGGAGGAGGCTGAGGCAAATGAGTTGAATTGCTGTGGCCACCAGAGCCCCTGAGGGCTGTGGGACGTGGCTGGAACATGGCTCCTGACGTGGAATAAGTCAAGTGTGCCCTATGCTGCCCTCAGGCTCCTGGGGGGAGGGCAGCGCTCGGTGGGCCTCAGGATCATGCACATCCTGCAGCTGTGACTTGAACCTGAGCCTGCCAGGAGGACTCGGGGCTGGGGCTGTGCTGGGAATGCGAGGCCACCTTCTCCTTCCCCTGCTGGGCTTGCCGCCACCTGGAGGATGGGCGAGGGTGCCGTGGACATGATTCGTAGGCCGGAAGGGCCAGTCCCTGAGCCCTCCTGTGACTCTGTGGCCCTCTTACATCCTGACTGAGGAGGTGCCCGCTGCTCTTGTCCACAGAAGCTGCGTCAGGACATCCTGCTCATGAAGCCATACTTCATCACGTGCAAGGAGGCCATGGAAGCCCGGCTGCTGCTGCAGGTCAGACTGCCAGGGGCGCTGGCCGGAGAGCGCCTTCTCCATCTCTTGGTAGCTGTGTGCGCTGTGCTTTGAGCAGAAGGTTTCCCAGACTCTGTCGCAGGAACGCTAGGTCTATAACGAGCGATCACGCAGAATCCACACAAGTGTTGTCTGGTTTTCTCAGTTTGGGAAACTAAGGCAAACGTCACCCTCAGCCTGTACACGACTGGAGGTGGGCCTTAGGGAGCCTGAGTGTGCAGGCTCATGGACGGGCTCGTCCAGGGACGCCTTAGACACTGGGAAGCAGTGCGCACAGCAAGCAGGGAGCCTGGCGTGTGGAGAGCCCCCCTCAGGTGGAGCACGCAAGGAAACAAGTGGGGTGTGTGGGTGGCGAGCGCTTGGACAAGAGACAGCAGGGCCCCTGGAGAGCCGGAGCGGGAGGAGGCAGGGCCTGCAGAGGCAGGAGCTGGGCCACAGACAGGAAAGGTGGCCCTGGCCGAGCGTCCCGCCTAGCCCCGCACTCCTCGGTTCTGCCCTGGGGGCCCGCATGCAGCTCACTGAAGCCGGCTGCTTCCTCGGGCCGGCCCTGGGTGGTGGTGGGAAGGGGCCTTGGCCTGGGCTTGGGGTCACAGCTGTGGGCCTTGGCAGCTCCAGGACCGGCAGCATTTCGTGGAGAACGACGAGATGTACTCCATCCAGGACCTGCTGGACGTGCACCTGGGCCGCCTGGGCTGCTCCCTCACCGAGATTCACACGCTCTTCGCCAAGCACATCAAGCTGGACTGCGAGGTGGGCCTCTGGCTTCCTGCAAGCCGGGACACTCAGGGAGACCACACCTCTGCCTCCAGCCCCGAGGGCTGGCGTTGGCAGGAGCAGCAGCTCGGCTCGGGTGCCCCCAAGCGGGCGCCACCTGCCCGCCCAACCCCACGGGCGGCTCCCTTCCCCACCAAGCTGGTACTGTCTGCTGCCCCAGCCCCGTGCCACTGCCTCCCCACCTGAGCTGGCATCGCCTGCCCGCCCGACCCCATGGTGTCTCCCCTCCTGCCAGCGGTGCCAGGCCAAGGGCTTCGTGTGTGAGCTCTGCAGAGAGGGGGATGTGCTCTTTCCGTTTGACAGCCACACGTCTGTGTGCACGGACTGCTCAGCCGTCTTCCACAGGTGGGTGTGGCCTGGGCCGCCGCCGCCGCCTCAGGCTGGGTGGCGACCCCTCCAGCCTTCTGAGGCAGCTGTGGCTGTCTTCTCTTCTGTGCCTGCAAGGAGATAGACAGTTAGGCTTCTGCTGCTGGGTTTTCTACGTCCTGTGCTGATCCTCAGATCTGGAGTTGCAAGTTGATGTCTAGGCCTGAGGTTCCCCTGGGAGCTCAGCGTGATGGGGCACGCCTGTAACCCCAGCAGTCGGGGGCTGGGGGGAGGACCACACGTTTGAGTCCAGCCCGGGCAACTTACTGACTCAACAAGACTTTATCTCAAAATAAAACATTAAAAGAAGCATCAGACGAAGGCCCTAAATTCAAACCCCAAGACAGAAAAAAAGTTCTGCTAGGGAGCTGGGCATAGTAGTACATGCCTGAAAGCCTCTTGTCCCAGCTACTCAGGAGGTTGAAAGAGAAGACCGGGAGTTCAAGGCCAGCCTGAGCAACATACCGAGCTCAAACACCTGCAGGGGCTGGGGAGGGGGCGCTGCGGCCTGGGCCGAGGTTCTGAGCCCTCGGGGCCCCACGGGGCCCTGGCCCTGACCACAGTGCGCCGTTACTCTCCTGCCCTAGTGTGAAGCACAGGGCCAGTATATGCCAGAGGTTCTGGAGAGTAAAAAATAATAAATAAAATTATTAACTATGAAGAATTTAAAAAAAAGATGATAGGGATTCAACAATCGTTGCTATATTGCACATCCTTGTCTTCAAAGCAGTTGTTCTATCTCAGTATATTTTTCTAGTGCTGCTAAGAGCAAAGAAATACCTAACACTGCTGTTCGTTAAGTACTTTGTTCAAGAAAAGTTAGAAGGGCTTATTTCCTGGGGATTTAGTGGCTCTGGGGAATCCAAATACACATAACTTAGAAGAAAAGTGTCATAATACAATTTGCCAATTAGCAGTTTCTTACCAATAATCCACGTGCCCCTGCTGGGCCCTGGGCAGACTGACGCCACCGCCACTTCTGTCCACACTGATCTTTGCCTGTTTACCCTGGCAGCTGCCGAAGTCTCAGTTCTGCAAAGCAGGTGGTTACAGAGAGGGGCGCAGTGAAGCTCCCCAGGCTGCCGTGCTCTTTCGGGCGTGCCCCCAAGCCTCCCAATGCCACACTTGCTCTGTAGACTCGGTAGCCCTGGGCCACAGTTTGGGAGCGATGAGGACAAGCGGTGCCAGTGCAGTCAGGGTGACCTCAGAGCCCGCCTGGGCCGCTGGGGAATGAGAGGCCTCCCTCGCAGAGGCCGGCACCCCCACCCCCTGAGTGCCTGCCATCTGTGGGCTCTAGCTCATCACACCTGGATGCAAACCAGGGTGTGAAGCCCCCATTCGTGGAGGGGTGGCGGGGATAACCCAGCGGCTGGAGCGAGTCCTGTGGGGCGATCTCATGTGGACCCCTGCCTGTTTTTCTGCCCCCAGGGACTGCTACTTTGACAACTCAACCACGTGCCCCAAGTGTGCCCGGCTCAACTTGCGGAAGCAGTCCCTCTTCCAGGAGCCTGGTCCAGACATGAATGCCTAGAATGCTGCAGGAAGTGCCAGGCACCCCTCTCGTCTGGCATGCACCTTGCTGGCACTGCCAAAGAAAGGGCATTCATTCTGCTGCAGAGACCCCTGGGGTGCACCCGGTGGACAGAGGAGGTTCAGCAGTGCCCAGCAGGACCGTTGGTACCAGGGCACTTGCTGGGACCTGGGGCAGCTGCACCTGGCTGGTGCCTGTATGTGCTGCTTTGTGGGGTTGATCTGGCCACTGTAGAATGCCCTGGGCTGCTGAGCTGGGCGAGTCACCCGGGAGGGAAGGGGACGTCTCACCTCCCTCACAGCCCCGCCGTGCCCCAGGCCACAGCCTGTGGGCCCTGAAGATGCCCCTGCTCCTGTCCAGCCCCCTGTGGCTGCTGGCTAGGCTGAGACCCTCAAGGGCTTCAGTGAGGAACGAGACCTGCGGAAGCCACCTCATATGCTGTCACAGCCTGAGTTTTGTCTGCTGTGGTGGATGGTTGAGGCTCCTGTTCTCCCAGCCCCTTAGGGGCTTCTGGTGGTCCCTGTTGAGGGTGTTCAGGTTGTGTCCCATGCACGTGCCCTGGCCTCAGGCAGGCGGGCAGGCAGGCAGTGGGAGCCCTGGCCTTTGCGCAGTGAGCAGGGGCGTGTGGGAGCTTGGCCAGCCGGATACCCCAGCTCTGGCTCCTGCTCTGGGCTGATCCACCTGAGCCTGGTGCTCTGAGCTGGGGAGTCTGGGGCTTTTCCCACACAGCTGTCCTGGCCTCCAGGTGCACCGCAGGGCTAATGTCCCTGGGGGAGGGGCCAGGTCAGGCAAGAGGGGTGGCTGCAGTTGGCCTGGGTGGCATTTCTTGGGACCAAAGTTGTCTTGCTGGCACCGTGCCTGTGGAGGGTGGGCATCGGGCTTCTGGGCGAGGCATCGGGGAGTGTTTACTCGACGCAGCCCTGAGCAGAAGGCCTGGAGCCCCTGAGGGAAGAGCCTGGCGGCAGGACGTCTGGGGGCCGTGCGCAGCCTCGCTGTTTGCACTTTACAGATGCTGTGGTGTGGGTGTGGGAAGGGCATCTCTGGACAGCGGAGGATGCTGCTATCTGTCTGCCCTTTCCTCATTGCCCTGATGCACTCCGTGGGCAGAGAGGACGGGGACGTCACTGTGGGTGTCCTTGCTTTCGGCCAAGTCCCGCACAGGTCACTCCACCAGCAGGAAGCAGCTGAGCTCCCCAAGGCGTGTGAGGGGCGCATCAGCAGCTGCGCCTCCTCCTCCTCCTTGCCCCGTGCCCGGTGCTTCCGGCAGGCTCTCTGCTTTCCTGGTTGCCACTCTGAAAGTGGGGAGCGGGGCCCTGGCCTGCCTTGGGCGGAAGGGGCCCTGGCCAAGTCCTGTGAGGAGCCAAGTGGGGCTCAGCCCGTGGCCAGCCTGCTCTGCCTCCCCTGCCCCTGTGGTACTGGATGAGGTTCAAGCCACACGCCATTCCCTTTGCCCCTAAACATACACATTTTCCATCACCGCATCTCGTTTCTGCCGTACATATTGCCATTATTACTATTTTAGACAAGGTCTTGCCTTGTAACTAAGGCTGGCCTTGAACTCACTGTGTAGCCAGGCTGCCCCTAAACCCACGGTGATCCTCCTACTCAGCCTCCCGAGCGCTGGGATTACAGGCCTGTGTCCCACGCCCTGCATAGATATCGCCATTATTCCTAAATCCTGTGTTACCGACATCACATTAGCCCATTTAAAAATTAACTGTGTTCACAGAAAATGTCAAGGTGGTATTTTCTTTGGACAAAAGGTCGGACCCCTTTTTTAAGGGAGCCAGGACCTTCTTCCCCAATGCTTTAATCTCTCCCTTCTCACTGACACCATCTTTAAACATAACCACACGTGGGTCCTCCTGTCAGTCCACAGAACTGTAGCAAAACCCAGACAGGAGCCGATCTGCATGGCCAGCTCCTCACAGACGAGCACACAGAAGGTATCCCGCGGCGTAGGACACCAGCTGGCCGAGGAAGGCCCTGTCATGACAACACGCAGCCTCATTAAACTTGTGTTCTCTGGACTTGTGTGTGGTGACTGTGGAACAAGGTGGAGTACTGGTCCCATAAGCCAGTGCTAGGCGTAGGGTTTGGGGTGAAGCAACACCTAGAAATTGATGGGGAGACAGACGCACTGACACTGCTGTCAGATCCAAGCCCGAGCCTGCTTGGGTGGGGAGGAGCAGCTCGATTGCTCTCTGCCTTCATCCTGAGGAGATGGGATGACCATGTGGGCCCCAGGGTTCCTAGGTTCCGGAAAGCACTTAGTACTGTGGGTGGCACCCAGCGTACACTCAGCAAGCTGAAGCTGCGTCCCCTGAGTCCTCATGGTGCAGGGATCGTCTCACTACCCTAGGTGGCATCACAGTGGCTGGTCACGTGGGACAGCCACCTAGGACGTGGCCCAACGGCAGAGCACACAGCTGCTGCTGGTCCGCCGGCAGTGCCCGGGCTGGCAGGAAGGCCTGTGGCTGTGGCTGTGGCTGGGGTGGGCGTCCAGCCACAGCTCAGTGGCTAAGGCCGCACTTTGGGTGTTACATGGAGAGTGCAGTTTTGCCTCTTTTGGGGCCATTTAAACATTTCAGTTTTTGAGACAGTCTGCAGTTCACACTGGCCTTGAATTCACAGGTGATCCTCCTGCCTCAGCCTCCCCAAGTGGCCCTACTATAATTGACTGTAATCCCAATCAAAACATCATAAGCATACCTCATGGAACTAGAGAAAATAGTCCTAAATTCACTGGGAACCTGAAGAAACCCAGAGTAGCAAAGGCAACTGTGGGGGACCCCTGGGCGACTCTCCTTGAAGGGGGAGCAGTCGTCTCCACCTTGGCGGGGCCTGACCCTGCTTCCTTGTGCTGATAGGTACAGAGCTGGCTAGGACTCTTCTTCATCCTGTCAACTGGCTTTAAGCCAAGTAAATTGCTCCAGCTGCGGAGCTGATGGCAGTCTCTGAAGTAAAGATGACCGGCAGTGTTTCCCTGGTCCCCCGTAGCTCCCAAATAAAACACATAAGCCAGGGCTAGGTGGGAGGGAGAGCTATGCTTCAGCTGAGACGGAGCCTCAAGGCAAGAGGCCGTGACTTCTCCGGGCACAAGAGATCACACGTCGGAGCTGAAGCGCCCAGGCACCACAAACTACAGTTGCTATGCACGTTGTTCTTCCTGCTGCTGCAGAGTGACTTCTGCCCTCCTGCCAGCCCGCTCATGGCACCCACCACTCACACACCTTCCGCTTTCTCCCAGTCACTTATCTTCAAGCCGCTCCTTTCTCTACGAATTAATAACACCCAGGCTCAGCCCTGGGTCAAGGGCTTTTTTGTTCCAGTGAGCCACCTTTGTTGCTGGTCTTAGAATCCCTTGGCTCTCCAGAGCTACAAATATGCCTTATTCTCGCCATGGTTTGTGCTGGAAGTGGCAGATTAGAATTAACTCACTAGAATTCCAATCACTTTTTCATGGGGTTATAAATATAAACTTCCTGACTGTGATGAGAACTGGTAAGGGATCTCCGTAGGCAACAAAGGCAAGGCAGAAGGCATCACAATCCCTGACTTGAAATTATACTACAAAGCTACTGTAATAAAATCAGCATGGCACTGGCAAAGAAAGACCCGAGGATCAGTGGAACAGATTAGAAGATGCAGGCACAACTACAAACACATGAAGCCACCTCATCCTTGACAAAGGAGCCAAACATGTTCACTGGAAGAAAGGTAGCCTCTCTAACAAATGGTGCTGGAAAAAATGGCTCTCTGTATGCCAATGACTACAACGAGACCCATGTCTACTGCCATGCACTACACTAAAGTCAAAATGGATCAAAGACCTAAATATTGAAACAGAAACACTAATTCTATAAGAGAAAGCAGGTAGAAAGCTTGAAGACACAGGCATAGCAGAGATTTCATGAACAAAACCTAAACGGCATGGGGAATATTTCAAAAGAATCAACTGGGATCTGATTTGATTTATTTATGTATTTATGCATTTATCTGTGGGACCGGGGTTTGAACTCACAATCTTGCACTTGCCAGACAGCCACTTGTGCCATGGAGCTATCTCCCCGGCCCCCTGGGATCTTATTTTAGTAAAGAGTTTTTTTTTTTTTTTTTTTTTTTTTTTTTTTTAAATGCATTTGCCGAACCAGTGAGACAGCTCAGTGGACTACAGCACCTGTTTAGGGCAGGGACGGTGGTTTGATCCTGGGCACACACAGTGCCAGTCCTGCCCTAGGGACACTGAGCTGGTCAGAGTCTAGCCATAGTGATGCACACCTGTAATCCTAGTTCTGGGGAGGCTAAAAACAGGCGGATCACCACAAGGCCGAGCTGTGTAGTGAGACCCTGCAACAACCAAATACATTTAAAAAATCATAAAAAAATAAAGCATTTGCCCATCAAAAGAAATCACTAAGAGTCAAAAGACAACCCACAAAGTGGGAAAAAAATTAGCCAACTGTCCCTCAGACAAAGGACTTATATCTAGAACATAGAAAGAATTGTTTTACGCTACCAAGTGGTCAGATGGTATTGTCTTTCATTTGGATTTCTAGTTACAGAAAATCTGTCCCTACACCCAGATTATAGGGTTCACAGCCTGACACAGTGAGCGTGAGGCTTTTCAGCAGCGCAGCAGAAAAATGGAAGAAAATGATGGAAAAGGCCTTTATTGCCATTGAGCTGGACATGGAGGGATCCACGACAGGGAGATGGGGGACCTCTGACCTGAGAGGGGGGCTCAGACTTTAAGGACTTCTGCTAGGGGCAGAGTTTGAGGGGCAGGTTCGGTGACTCACAAGGGGCTGGTTGGGGGCTCCCGTGTGTGCGCAGAAAAGGGGTCCAGGGCTGGGGCGAGGAAGAGGGAGGAAGGAAGGGTCATCGGGAGGATGCGCTGCTGTGGCTGGGATTCAGCCACGTTGGACCAGGACAGTGTTCACTTAACAGTTTGCGCTTGGCCCAGAACGGACCAGTGGGGTGCGCCTTCGGTTGTGACTCCTAGGGAACAAGGGTGTGAAGATCACTGGGGCCCAGGAGAGTGGAGCCAGCTGGGCAGCAGCTAAATCTCACTCCATTTTTTTTTTTTTTTTCTTTTCAGAACCAAGGATAGAACTCAGGATCTTGCACTGGCCAGACAGGCACTTACTTGTGCCCCTGAGCTATCTCCCCGGCCCCGAAATCTCACTCCTAAAAAGCGGTTTTTCAGAACTTACATGGTCAAATGTTTACGTTTAAATAAACCCCTGGTCTGTTTGTGTTTTTTAAGACAGGGTCTTGCTATGTTTTAGGCTGGCCTTGAACTCACTATGTAGCTCAGGTTGCACTTGAACTGCACCCACCATTCTCAGGTTTGGTTTTTTAAATTTCTTTTTTCATACTGGGGATTGAACTCAGGATCTTGTGCTTGCCGGGCAGGTGTGTAAGCCACTGAGCTATCTCTCCAGCCCTTCAATTTCTTCTTTCCAGCACTGGAGATGGAAACTGGCGCCTTTGCACCGAGTTTTATCCCCAGTCACTGAGCTGCCCAGGCTAACCTTGAATTTGATTCTGTAATCTTTTTGCCTCAGACTCTCACAATGCTAAGATTACAGACATGAACCACATTGCCAAGCTCTGCATATGATTTTGTTTTGTTGGTTTTTGAGACAGGGTCTGACTACACAGACAGGTCTTGCTGGGAATTCTTACCCTGAATTCCCAGTGATCCTCCTGCCTTAGCCTCCCAAGTAGTGGGATTACAAGAGTGTTCCGTGTTGCCTGGTTGCATGAAATTTTTTTTTTTTGTATTTGTTACAGGGTCTTATAGGCAACTCAGACTTGTAGTTGAACTTGCAGCGATCCTGTTTTCAGCCTCCCCAGAGGGGGAGGGACTAGAGGGGGGCACCACCACATTCTATGTCAGTGGCCAGTTTAGCCTGCCTGAGGGCGGCTAAATGGTACTGCAACTGAACCCTAGTCCCTATGTTTGCCTAAGCAGGCACTTAGTCTGCTGAGCTACCTCACTGGCCCTGTACGTAATCTCTCTTTTTTTTTGTCTTTTTGAGACAGGGTTTCAGTATGCAGTGCAGGCTGGCCTTGAGCTCACTTTTGTAGCCCAGGCTGGTCTCTTAACTTGCACTGATCCTCCTGCCTCAGCCTCCCAAGTGCTGGGATTACAGGCGTGTGCCACCAGGCCTGGCCCTGCATGTAATCTTTTTTTTTTTTTGTGGGACCGGGGTTCAAACTCACGACCTTGCACTTGCCAGGCAGGCACTTGTGCCATGGAGCTATCTCCCCAGCCGCCCTGCATGTAATCTTTTTGAAGCGCATATTTAAGTAACATTTAAATGACTGTGTGTGGTGATACACATCTGCAATCCCAGCACTCGGGATGCTGAGGCAGAAGTGCTGTCCTCAGTTGTGTCCACCATGGGCTACGTAGTGAGTTCAAGGTGTATTTGAACAGCAAGACCGTCTTAAGAAGAGACACTTGTGATTTACAAGTATCAGAAAGAAACTCTAAGGTCACGTTTTTCAGGGCTGCTGAACACCTGGAAGCAAGCGGCGTGGCTGCCCCTGAGCTGTTGAGGCCATCTCGGTGCTTCTAGCTCTACCTGGGGTAATGTGCGGTTATAGAGTCCACTGAAGAACAGCCCACCACGTGGCTATCCGAGTGCCACTTCTCACTGTGCGATTCCTGCCGCAGTTTACTGCATCGGTGGCTGTTCTGGCACCGTTTCCACTGCTTAGGGCACTCACTAACCAGGTCTTCAGCTCTGGAGACAAGGCTGGCGACAGTTTTCCTGTGGTCAGCTGGTGGAGGGCAAGAGGGCCCCCCTCTCCCCTCCGCTGCTGGCATTCCTGTCTGGCTGAGATCCTTGTGGGACTGCAGCATAGGGTCCACAGTGGCACCTACAGTCTCTCCACATCCCCAGAGGGGAATACTGTTTTGGCGAAGTTATGTATCGGACACGTTTGCAAGAAATTCTGGGACTCCACATATTGCAGCCAATATTCTTCCACAGGCTCTTATCATTGTTGGGTTTTTTTGTCTTCAGTTTTTTAAAATAATTTATTTGATTTTTAAGAAGTCTTTATTTGGTACAGGGTCTCAATACACAGCTCAGACTGGCAGTGACCCTATCTCAGCATCCCAGCCTGGGGATTACTGGCACGAATGCACCACCATGCCCGCTTTTGGTGGTGGTTGGGGCAGCACACTGAGTTTCAGGGCCAGCACAGGGGCTGACAGGGCATGCAGTACTGGGGATCGAACTCAGGACCTCGTGCTTTGCCAGGCAAGTGCTTAGACTACTAAGTTATCTCCCCACACCCCGCCTCTTTTTTTTTTTGTCTTTTTTACATGGTCTCATTATGCAGTTTAGGCTGGCCTCGTGCTCACTTTATAGCCCAGGCTGGTCTCTGACAATCTTCCTGCCTCAGCCTCCCAAGTGCTGGGATTTCAGGTGTGTGGCACATCACCCGGCTGGTTTGAGTTTCCACAAAGCTACCGCAATGTGTCCCAGTTTCTCCTGAATGACAGTGACACTCAAAAGGTACACTTCACTGGTTCTAGTCTTCAAGCCATATGCGCAATAATCGCTCTGCCTTCTATTACGGTACTTCCGGGTGAGTCACCGCGGAAGTTCTTGATGGAATGGCTCCTTGTGTCGTATTTTTTTTCATTATATTGTACAATTGCCGGTAGATCTTCCAAATGTGAACTTTTCACTTTTCTTTGAACCTTTTCAGTTCTTCTAGTTTCATGTGAATGGTTAACTGCTTTCTGCTCCGTTTTCTTTTCATTTCTTTTTTTGCGGAACCGGGGATTGAACCGAGGTCTTTGCGCTTGCCAGGCATGCGCTTATTCTCCTGAGCTATCTCCCCAGCCCCTCTACTTACTTTTTAAATTTTATTTTTTGTGTTTTCGAGACAGGGTCTCAAGGTGCAGTTCAGGGTGGACTTGAGCTCACTTGGTAACCGCTCCCTTTTCGCACTCAGAAGAGCACTTGTATCTACGGGCCGTTTCCCAAGCGCTTCTGTCTCTGCAATGTATGAATGTCACAGCAGTCTTGGGAAAGACAAAATGAGGCTACGAAGAGGCACACGTGGAAGCCCTCAGAGCTGTGGCAAAGTATTCACGGGCTGCCCGGCCCCACTGTCCATAAACGGGGACTCGGGCTCCATTCGCGGGCCTGGGCGCCCCTTCCTGGTCAGAGTTCAAATTCGAGCTCAGTGCAGCTGCAATGGACTCCTATGATTCCAGCCAAAACCCAGCTAACCAACCGAACACAAGAGTTGTACGCAGGGGAACCTTGCAGCAAACTGTACCAAACCAGCTGTTCTGTTTAGGAGCTAGTGCAGTACCGCGTACCTGGGTAACCGCCCGTACAGGTAGCGGACGACAGACATCAGGGTGGGCCGCCTGCGTTCTCTTTGGTGGACTTCTTCCCACGGAGGACCCTGGTGATAGGTGTCCTGGCCTATGCCAGATTTAAAAAAAAAAAATACAAAATTGTTGGTTATTCCCGGGCGCCTAGGCTGAGTCAGCTGCTCAGCTTTCTGAGGTCAACTTCCCGGACAGCGCCGGGCGAGGCGGCCGTCCAGACCCTTCAGCAGGCGATGAAGTGGACACCTACAGAAAGGACCCCAGCCCGCGACGCGGGCCTACTGCACACGCGCCAATCCCACGGCGCCTGCGGAGTGGCCCGGGCGTGGCGCACTGTGACCTGAAGCGGCTGCGCTGCGCGTGCGCGCGCCCGGGCGTCTTAGGGGTCAGGTCAGGTGATGTCGCATCGGCTGGCGGCCGCGGCCGGCAGTCGAACTGTATTTGGGCGGCTCGCCCAGCTGTGGTGCTGCGGCGGCTGCCCGGGAGGCGGCAAGACAGCCCGGACTGGCGCGAGGGTCCTCGGGCCCGCCCAGCAGGTGAGCTGGGACCGCGGCTGGTCGGCTGTGGGCGGGGCCGCGGCGTGTGACGCAATCCGTCTGCGCCGCCGCGGCGGGCCCGGGCCGCAGCCCCGCAGTGCCCCCCGCTGCCCCCGCGGCGGGAGCAGTGTGCGCGCTGGTCCCCGACGCCCTCTCCTTCACGTCTTCGGCCCCTCTTCGCCTTCTCCAAAGCCGGGCGCCCTGTCTCCTCGCCCGGCTCTCCAGCGCCAGGCGTCGAGGGGTTTGCGTTTGTGTCTTGCAGGCAGATTTGGTAGTGGATGGAAAGTTGTGTAAACTGGCGGTGTTCATTCCGCGAGCACTTGTTGAACTCAGGTCTAATGTTTTGGTGATAACTAGTGTTTGAGGGCTCGGTACGGCCTTGACTTACAAGCATGGGGTATTGTATATTTTAAGGGTTTTTTTTTTTTTTAGTTTTCACTGGACCACCATCACATGAAATTTTGCCGTGACACATTTATGTAGAGTTTTGACCCCAGAGAAATACGATTTTTCAGCTCATTCGTTCGCAGTTCAGAAGGTATTCTTCACCTTACAGTCTTTATGTTTGGTGGTTCGGTATCACCAGCGTCAGCGTTTCATTTATGAGGTGGTATGGGATTTCCCTGATGTCGTTTATTTAGGTTCTTCTGTTTTTAGAAGCAGGGTCTTGGTATATATAGTTCAACCTGGCTTTAACTATGTTGTCCAAGTTGGGCTTGAACTTGCAAGCGCTCCTACTCCTGCCTCCCAAGTGCGGAGTAACAGGTGTGCATCACCAATCCTGGCTTAGTTTTTGAGACAGGTCTTCATGTGTAGTTTAGGTAGGGTCTCAGTTTGTAGTTAGGGTTGGCCTTGAACTCACAGCAGTGCTTCTGCCTTTGCCTCTCTGGGATCATAGGTGTGCACCGCCACACCCAGCTCATCCCTGATTTTAACGTGTGCGTTATGGCTTACCTTACACTTTAGTCTGTTGTGTCGTTATTGGAATAATTTAATTAGCAATTTACTGTTAGGAAAGAGGTTTATGTTTAGGCAGTTACCTACAGAACCCTTAGCGTTGACATCCTTCATGTTAAGCTGATTGTTAATCATAATAAAGTATTGGGGATAATCCAAATTCTTTGGTTATGTTGGGATTTTGGTGATAGGGTTACTACAGGATTAGACTTTTAAGAAAAATGTTGCCATTATATTGTAGATTTGGTTTTAGTGGGTTTTGATCCTAAATAGTAAAAAATGGAAATTGTTTTTAGTTGTATCCTTAATCATAGGGCAAGTAAAGTTAGCTGTTTATGATACAAAGATATTTTTACTATGTGTGGTGGCACACATCTGTAATCCCAGCACTCAGGAGATTGAGGCAGGAGGATCATATATCGCTTGAGGCCAGTCTGGGCGACATTGTGAATTCAGGGCCAGTCTGAGCTGCGTAGTGAGACCCTGCCTAAAAACAAAAACAACGACACCCTGGTGTTTTTCCTCCTTGAGGACTAAAGAAATACAGGGATGACCTGGAAAACTGTTTTCTTGGTTTGACAAAGGTGTAAATATGAATCATGGTATTTTTCAATATTTGATTTTGTGCCGGGCGTGGTGGCGCACGCCTGTAATCCCAGCACTTGGGAGGCTGAGGCAGGATTGGTGTGAGTTTGAGACCAGCATGGGCTATAAAAATGAGCTCAAGACCAGCCTGAACTGCATATCTTGAGACCCTGTCTCAAAAAAAGACCAAAAAACCCCACTGATTTTGTGATGCTGGGGATTGAAGCTGGCCCTGTGAGCGCCTCAAGTGTTCTACTGAGCTGCATCCCAGCCTCAGTTTACTTATAGGAGCTTTTAGGACCATTTTTTTTTTTTTCTCCATGTTTGGTTTTGAAACTAATATTTTGGGTTTGAGTTAAGAGTTAGGACCTCAGGAAAAAAAAACAGTGAGTTTTTAGGTGGTTTTTGGTTTTGGCTTGTTGTTGGTCGCTGTAAATATTCTTCGTGCATTTCTGCAATGAATTTAATTTTTATCTTGGTTGAACCATATTTTAATAGGTGATTTAAGCAGATGAATAAGGGCAGTGAGTTTATTCCCTAGCTTGTGTCCTGTCCCTTTCAGCTCATTGTGGCCATCATGAGAAAATGCTCCTTGAATTACAAAAGGAGTTCCTAAGCTAGTCCTTTTCCCACTTCAGTGTCTCCGGGGAGTCCACTTTCAGCAGCTGGCTCTGCAGGGGAGACTGACGTCATTTTCTCACTGGCTGTGTTCAAAACCACCCAAAGGTACCTGTTTTCTCTCTGTTGTCGTTAACAGTGGTAGGTCCTCAGAATTAGATCCCTCCCAACCTGAAGAGAAAAACTGCAGACCACCATAAGGTTTAAGCAGGAAACACCCCCCTCCCCTTCGCTCAGCTGGAGAAACTAAAATAAATCTGTTTATCAGGAGGGTTCACAGGCCTGGCTCACAGGCTCATGGGAAACCCTGGAAATCTATAGCCTGTCAGGCCATAAACCGCCAGTATACCACTGTCATCCTGCGTTTCCCCTAGGTGTTTCCCGCCAGAGGCGCCAGCCCCCTGAGAAACTTACCGTTTTCCGTCTTCCTCGGTGGGACCTCCCTCCCATACCTAAGCTAGCCTATAAGTTGGGTTCTCTTCCTTTGTTCACATTCAGCGGCCTTCCCGCCCTTGACCATGCTGTGCTCAGAAGTAAAATATCACTGTTTGCTTCAATCCTGCCCGTCCTAGTGGTCTCAAGTGCTTCTTGGGGTTTAGCCTCAAGGACAGCATGAGGTTCATAGCTTCTGCGAAGTGTTTCCCGTAGTGATAGTGGGCGAGGCCCGCGACATGTAGGTGTTCTCTCTCCCCTCGTAGTTTTTCTGTTGTACAAAGCTATAGTACTTTCTCCATGCTTTTACCACTTTGGTATGTCACCGAGACTGGCCAGAGAGAAGCATTTTCAGAAGAAAGTTGCCTGGTGAGTCTTTTGGAGAGTAGGGAAGCTGATTCTAAGGCCCAGTCAGGCCTCACGTCTGGAAAGTAAAACAGAGAGGACGTGCAGACTGTAGTTGGCTCAATGGAACAGTTATCCATTGGAAGCACTTCAGCGTAGGCCAGGGCTCTGGGCTGTGTGCGGGGGTGGGTGGTGCCCCCAGAGCCACCTGGAGACGTGGTCTCCACACTGCAGAAGGTACTCCTCAGCCCTTATCTCAGTATTGGGACCTGGGACAGCTTATCATTGTGTCAAAGAGGAGTGATAACCTGAGTTTTCTTTTTATTCTTGTGATTTGATTGAATTGTAGCTTTTGAACAAGAATGGTTTTTCTCTAAAGCCTTTTCATCTTGTTCCTCAGGGTTTGAGAAATTCTTTGAGAGGAGTGGAAGAAACACAGAATCTGAAAAACCAACAGCTCCGAGAAAAGGTAAAGCTTTACATCTGAATGTTTTAGAAGGACTCACTAATTTTTGGATTAATCTTCCGAGGATGTGACGGGCACGTGGGCCTGTGTGTGTGAGGCTGACCTTCCCTTCCTGGGGCTCGTGTGTGGGTGGTGCCCTTTGCTCCCTACTCACTGTGTTCTTTCTTTGTCTTCATCTTTCTGTGCCGTCCTGGCTTGTTTGGATCTAAGCCCTGGGTGAATCATCTTTTAAATCAAATGACGGTGTGGTGATATGAATTGGGTTTTGGGATTGGGGTCGGTATTTGTCAGCTGTTTCTCCTGTGAAGGCTTTCCTTCTTAGATACCCATGAGTAGGCTGGCAGGAAGCACATGCATGCCAGGGGCTGTGGTAGCATGCCTTGCTACAAGTGGAGCACTTCTGTGAAGACCCAAGTTTTGTACTGAAAATTTATACAGATTTTTACCATGTCTCATAATTGATTTTTTCCTTAGAAACCGATAAACCAAAAAATGCTGGGTCTGAAGGAGGTGGTGGCAAGAGAGGAGGAAAAGAGGATGATTTTGCCTGGTGGAAACGGATACAGAAGGTTTGTGAGCATCTCGGGACTGGGCCAGACCCCTCGCCACTCCGCCAGAGGATGTAGGGCTGCAGAGCGGCGCTGCGATCTTGGTCTTGTCGCATTCTTGCTCCTATGACAGAACACCATTCCTGAGCACGGAGTCCTAATTCCCAGGGACCCTGTGCTCCCAGTATCACCTGGGGTACAGTCTGTTGTGAGCTGTGCAGGGGATCCCTCAAGCCGTAGCGATCTGTGCTTGCTGAGGGCCAAGCTCATAAATTGCTTCAGCAATTCTGAATTAACTTCATAAGCTCCATTGCTGTTCTGTTCACTGTTTAAAAGATCTCTACAGAAGAGAGCCTGAGTAGCGGCTCCAGAGCAGATCTCTTCATGGATTTCTGCTGCTCCTGGGCTGACATGTGCCTCTGCCTTGTATAAAGGTTTTCTCAGGAGAGGAAGGATTCTGCTATATCACACACCTGAGGCCCTTTGTGTAGCTTGTGAGGGAATGGTTTGGACAACTCTAATAATGTCTGAAAAGAGACATTAAGTTCCGTAACCAGCCTAGTTCTGGGGTTGTAACAGCGTGGGCAGAGTCTCTAGCACTGCAAAGACAAAAAGAAGCTCCTCACTTAATTGGAAACCGTGTTCTCTTTTGTTCCACAGGGCGAGTTTCCCTGGGACGACAAGGATTTCCGAAACCTGGCCATTTTGGGGGCCGGTGTTGCTGCGGGAGTTTTCTACTTCTATTTTCGAGATCCTGGAAAAGAGATCACCTGGAAGCATTTTGTGCAGTATTACTTGGCTAGAGGCCTGGTGAGGGAACTCAGTGTGTCTGCCAGGAAGGAAGGCTGTTGTGCCTCCCGCAGGCCTGGTGTCAGGCCTCCCTGCAGGGGATGTTTTGAGTAGCCTGCTTCAGGGCAGAGCCCGAGGTGTTCTGCCTTTGCTAGAGGCTGCTGTGGTAGAAGGCGGCAGGCCCACTTTCTGGTGGGGTGGAGGCTGATTTGACACTCTACCATCAGGGCTGGTGGGACAGCTCAGTGGACTGAGCACCTGCTAGGCAAGCGCAGGGCCTCTTCCCGGGCACCGCATGCTGCTTGGCCCTCAACTTCAAGCGCACTGAGCCGGCCGCTGAGACCAGGCGTGGTGGCACATGCCTGTAATCCCAGTGCTGGGGGAGCTGAGACAGGAGGGTCACAGCCAATCCAAGCTGTGTAGTAAGACCTGATACCAAATACATAAAAAGAAAACTGCATTTGAACATCATGGATTGACTTTTTTGGGAGACGGGGGGACTAGCATGGCGTGTGCTGGGGATCAGACTGCAGTCCCTGCATTTTGTCTAAGCTTGCTAAGCAGGCACTTTAGACTGCTGAGCTATCTTTTTGGCTCCCAAGATTGACTATTTTTATTTTATTTTTTAAAATTATTTATTTATTTATTTATTTGTTTGCTTGTTGTGTTTATTTGTTTCTTTATTCATTTTGTGGCTGGCTCAGCCTGCCCTGGTGGTGGCGCTGGCGCAGCATGTGGTGCCGGGGATCGAACCGCAGTCCCCGCAGTTGCCTGAGCCCTCCTAAGCAGGCGCTTTAGACCACTGAACCATCTCGCCGGCCCCAGATTGACTATTTTTAAACCTGTCCTCTAAGACCTAGTTGTTTTTGCATTGATTGCTGAATTTTAATCTCATGTCTGATTCCTGTACCGTGTCCTAGGGAGTCTTTTTTTTTTTTTTGGAAACAAATTTGCGCCTTGTAACCCAGGCTGGCTTTGACCTCATGACTGTCCTACCTCAGCCTTCCAAGTGCTGGGTTGTGAGCATGCACCACACCCTGGGCAGGGACTTGGTATGGAGGAGTGCGTGGCGTGGGCGGTCCCTTTTCCCTTTAAGGAGTGGCATCCTTGCTCCTGAGCATGCTGGGGCTGGGGCAAGACTGCTTGGGCTTCAGTGTGAACTGAAGAGGGGGCGCTTTGCCTCTCAGGTGTCCTTCGAAGGCGTGTGATAAGGGAGGTGGCACTGGACCTGCACTTCCGTGTGGCAAGGTCTGGAGGGAGCTTGTTTTCGGTTAGGGTTTTTGGCCAGGGCTTTTTGTCTGACTACAGGGCCCATGTATGCTCATTGGCAAGCAGTCTCTTGGCAACTTTCCTTACACTAGTAGGTGCAGGGCTGCGGTGGCCTTGCCTCCCCTCAGCCTGCCCCCTGCAGGTGCAGGGGAGAGGAGAGGAGACGGAGAGGGCGAGTCCAGGACACCTTCTCCTGCGTGGGCTCTGGGCAGAGGTTGTTCCGGTGTTGGGTGCTGGTGCTGTGCCCATGTTGTTACGGTTGGACGGTCCCTCAGTGATGAACACACTGTAATCACAATCCGTAGGCTTCATTAACTTTTTTTCTCTTCTTTTGAGACAGGGTCTCACTATGTAATTCAGGCTGGGCTTGAACTGTGTAGCCCAGGCTGTTATCGAATTCACAGTGATCTTTCTGTCTTAGCCTCCCAAGTACGAGACTTATTTTTGTAAAGAGGAAAAAACATTCAAAACAAGGTAATGGGAGATAGAATACTGAAGGTTAGCATGTTACAGTGCTGTTGTCTTTCAGTCTGTTACTCAAGAGTACAAGGCACTGGCATTGACTGTCCAGACGGTAGCATAGACCTTGCTTTTCAGTGAACTGAGAGAAGGGAATTAGCAGCGCAACTACCTTAACCACGCGGTGTAAGTCTCTCTCCATGTACATGTATGCGTGTGTATACGCTTGTCCATTTGTTTCTCCTTTCCCCTTCCCAGTTTCTCTGTCCTTTCCTCCTGAGCAGTTTTCCCCATTTCACATAGCTGTTGTACATTTTGGCTCTTATCTACTCTTTCAGCTTTTGACACTAGGGAGATAGGACAGCGTTTGCACATGAGAGCATGGCCTCAAGTTGCGTCCATTTTCCTGTAGGAGTCTCCAGTTTCTTCCTCTTTATGGCTGAGTAGTCACACAGGCTTCGTGAACTCTTGGCAGAAGTTACCTTGTTGTAGTGGGTTAAGATTTTGTGACAGCTGAACATGGTGATGCATGCCTATGTTCCAGCATTGAGCGAGTTCAGTTACAAAAAGGATGAGCTGTAGCTCTCTTGGGACATCTCTGGGTTTGATTTCCCATACTGAAAAACAGAAAGCAAAATCAAGAGTCTGATGAGAACTGGGTGTGGTGGTGCTATAATCCCGTACTTGGGAGGCTGAGGCAAGAGGATCTCTCGGGGTTCAAGGCCAACATAGTCTATGTAGTGGATTCAAGGACAGATGACTGCATAGGGAGACACTATCTCAAAAAACCCCACAAAAAACAACAACAAAAACTTGTGTGACGAGCAGGAGCAATGCTACTGCCGTTGTACGCTGAAGATGTGTCTTCAGAGGGCATCTTCCCTGCTGTGTTCTGTGTCTGGTGGGGACGGCAGTTCATGAGCCTTGAGGCTGCGTTTTTGTCCCTGGTGGCACGTTTTCTTGTACCTATAGCTAGACGGAAAGAATATTTCTGAGTCAGCTGTGTTCATTTTTGCTGTACTTACAGGATGAAACTTGTCTGTAACCCTTGAGTTTTTAAGCTAATCTCAGTGCTTGACTGGTGCCCAGGTATGCCAGAGTTAGACCTCCTCTCAGCTGAGTGGGACAGCGTGTGCCCGAGAGAGCAGAGGAGGAGGAGCTCTTGAGCTCAAGGCCCCCTGAACTAACTATAGCAAGACCCTGTCTCCAAAAGAGCAGACACCCCTGTTCCCCCAGAATCTCTTCTTGAATTCATCCCTTGGCTCCTCTGTGCCCTAGGTGAGGTTCTGAATCTGTAGCAGGCAGAACTTGGGCCTGGTCTGTAGAGCACCTGTGGTCCCAGGTGCTGGCGCCTCTGGCCTGCCCACGGCGTTCTTGAGGGGCCTGCTTTCTGCCTGAGCCGCTCGTGTGTCTCTTCCTTCCTCCTAGGTGGACCGGCTGGAGGTCGTGAACAAACAGTTCGTGCGGGTTATTCCTACCCCAGGGACCTCTTCTGAGGTGAGGAGTGGGCTTCAGAGCTGGGATTCGAGACACAGCGTTGTTGTAGTGGAGGGCGCAGTTGCCTGCTTTCTCAGTAGACTGCCTCTGCCAGGCCAGCAGTCAGTTACTGTAGGGCTCGCCTCAGCGTCTTAGAGTGGCGACTCATGATAGGGGCTCTTATGAGACTGCTGTGACTCAGCCTTGCTGGGCAGTGTGAGAACTCTGGGCCAAGATTAGGAGAATAGAAAGATGAAGAACGGAAGGACTGAGGCGAACTTGGGCAGTTGCAGCCCTTCGTACTTTGTGTAGACCTTATAGCCTGTGGTTTTGTGGGGCCAGAACCGTGGAGCTTCCCTGTTTGCAGTGACCCTTGGAGCCAGCCTTCAAGTGAGGTCGGCCCACGTGTGCAGCCAGGATGCGGAGGGCCGCACTGCCGAGAGAGCTGGTGGGGTGCGCAGGCTGGGTGTGTGCACGTGGGTGTGTGCAGGAGCCCAGCCTCGTTATTGGTCTCTGCAGAAGTTCGTGTGGTTCAACATCGGCAGCGTTGATACCTTTGAGCGGAACCTGGAGTCTGCGCAGTGGGAGCTGGGCATTGAGCCCTCAAACCAGGCTGCGGTGGTCTATACCACGGAGAGCGATGGGTAAATGGTGGGACGGGGTGCGTGGCGCAGCACATGGCCCAAGGCCTCTGGTTGTGAACGCAGAAGTGCAGCTTTAAACTTGGTTTGGAAAATGCCACTTTTATTTATTTAAAACTTTATTTGTGTTATGCCCAGCTCAGCCCGCCCTGGTGTGGGGCTGGCACAGCATGTGGTGCCCGGGGTCCCTGCGATTGCCTAAGCTTGCCTGAGCAGGCGCTTTAGACCACTGAGCCATCTCGCTGGCCTGAAAATGCCACTTTTAAAGCATACTGTAAGCATCTGCTGAGATTTTTAATTCTTGCAATGAAGAAATATCTATTTAGTCTGCTTTCTTGTGTGTTATTTTGTTTTACTTTTACTGTATTGCTCACCTCTGGAGGGCACAGGAACCCCACCCTTTTACTGGTGTTCACTTAGAAGGGAAAAAGTAAAATATAGTTAAAAAGAAGAGCTTGATCATGAATAGAGGAAAGAGAAAGGCTCAGCTGGTTGTGCAGGCCTGGGGGCTGCCGAGGAAGGCGCATGGCGGAGGCCCCCATGGCTGCTGCCCTGCCTGCCTCAGCAAGCCTTCTACGGGTGGGCTGGGACGGGGCAGGCTGAGCGTGTGGGCTGAGGTGGACACACTTTAGGAAGAAACTCCCTGCACAAGCTCTGCAGCCTCTGCTCTCCCTGGCTGAAGAAGGTGTCTGACAAGTGGGTTTTGTTTTTTTTTTTTATTTTCCAGCTCTTTCCTGCGAAGTCTGGTACCCACCCTTCTCCTGGTTGGCATCCTTCTCTATGCCGTGAGGAGGGGCCCCATGGGGGCCGGGCGCAGCGGGCGAGGAGGTGGCCTCTTCAGTGTTGGTGCCACAACAGCCAAGATCCTGAAGAGCAGCGTCCACGTGCGTTTTGCAGACGTAGCTGGCTGTGAAGAGGCTAAGCTGGAAATTATGGAATTTGTGAATTTTCTGAAGAACCCCAAACAGTATCAGGACTTAGGAGCCAAAATCCCAAAGGTGGTATTGTTGTTGTTGTTATTATTATTTTGGTACCAGCGATCAAATTCATGACCTCAGGCTTGCCAGGCAGGCATTGTGCCACTGAGCTATAACCCTGGCCCATCCCACAGCTGTTGATTTCAGAAAACATTAGTGCTGAGTTTTGGGGGCCAGTGAGAAAGCTCAGCAGTCTAGAGCGCCTGCTTAGGCAACCGCAGGGACTGTGGTTTGATCCCTGACACCACATGCTGCACCGGTCCCACCCCCCATCCCCCCAGGCAGGCTGAGCCGGCCGTAACATGAGTGAATGAATGAATGAATGCTGAGCCTCAAGTCAAGGGTAGCCGCTGTGCACAGGGGGACAGATACTTGACCAAGTAGTTCTCACCCTGTGCATTTTAGTGATCATAGTAGAGGATGGAAATAACGTTTCCAGAACAGAACAGCAAAAGTCTGAATCTGATGAATTTGGGACCAGAGCTCTTAACATCCTGTGAAATTTAATTCTGCAGGATGGCGGGCGGTTTATTTTGAATTGAAAGCCCAAGCTACTCTGCAGCTGAAGGCAGTCTGCGTGAAGTGAACAAGGTTCACACCCATAATTCCAGTGCTGGGGAGGCCGAGACGGGAGGATCACTGTGAGGCTGAGCTGTGTAGCAAGGCCCTAGATCAAAAAAAAAAGACCATTAAATGGCCTACAAGTAATCTACAGATTATTTTGAAATGAAGCAAGAACTTAGAAGCAAATTATGGGGGCCAGGGAGATAGCTCCATGGCACAAATGCCTGCGTGGCAAGTGCAAGGTCCTGAGTTTGAACCCCGGTCCTGCACAAAAAAAGAGCGCAAGTTATGATAGTCTTTTATAGCTTTCTCACCTACTTGACAGCATTCTTTTTTCTTTCTTATTTTTTTGCCTCTTTGTTGCAGGGTTTCGCTATGTGCTCAGGCTGGCCTTGAACCTACTTTGTAGTCCAGGCTGGCCTCAAACTTGCAGCGATCCCCCTGTCCCAGTCTCCTGAGTACTGGGAATAGAGGTGTGTGCCACCCTGCTGGTGCTCGACAGCATTTTTTTTTTTTTTTTTTTTTTTTTTGTATTCTAGCCGGCTCAGCCTGCCCTGTGGGTGGGGCTGACGCAGCATGTTGTGCCTGGGATTGAACTGTGGACCCTGTGGTTGCCTAAGCTTGCCTAAGCAAGGCGCTTTAGATCACTGAGCCATTTTGCCGACCCGACAGCATTTTTTAATCTTGAAGAAAATCTCATTTTACTTAACTTCTTTTTGGTTTTGTTTTGTTTTTTGAGTCAGGGTCTCACTAAGTGTAGTTCAGGCTGACCTTGAGCTCACTATGTAAAGCTGGGCTTGGTGTCACATACTTGTGATGTTTGTAATTCCAGTAGACGGTGGCAGGAGGAGCATTGTAGGTTCAAGACCAGCCTGCGCTACATAGCAAGATCTTGTCTCAAAAAAGAAAAAAAAAAAAACCCTTACTATGTAGCCTAGGCTGGCCTGGAGCTTGCATCAATCTGCTTGCCTCAGCCTCCCAAGTGTCGGGGTTATAGGATTTCTTTGATTCTAAAATGTTCCCTTTGAAGTAGTAATGCTCACAGGGACCAGGGTTTAATCCCCAGTACTACATGCTGTGCTGGCCTCATCCCCAGGCGTGCTGAGCTGCGACTGAGTCCAGGCATGGTGGCACATGCATGTAATCCCAGTGCTGGTGAGGCTGAAAACTGGAGGCTCACTAGGAGTCCAAACTGTAGTGAGACCTTGTACATTATAATACTCCTGTAGTGCGTGGGATGGCTGTTTTCACATGACCGTTTTTTTTTTTTTTGGTAGCAGGAATTGAACCCAGGGCTTGGTGCTTGCTTGAAGTAGTGATCTTAACCCTTAAGCCAGCGTAGACACAGGCAGGGCATATTAAAGAAAGGGGTGCAGTTGAACACGAGATGCGTGATCTGCAGAGTTAAGCTCTTGGGGAGCTGTGTCTGCTCTTCAGGCCAGCAGAGGTGCAGGGCTTGGTAGGACTCCTCGTGGCCAAAGGTGTTAACTTGGGTCTGGGGGGCTGTAAGCCAGCAATTGGTTTGTTTTAAAAAAAAATTTTTCTTATTAACTTTATTGCAAATCAATATTTGTATTACATAGTAAAAATTGTAGACAGATATTGAAATGTTAAAGATATAAGATGGAGACTGAATTTTAGGGAAATATTTCTGAAATACATAACATGAGATTAATAATAGACTGCACATTATAAATTTATAAACAAATGAATATAAGAAAAATTGTGTAAAATAAAAATGAAGAAGAAAACATTCACAGATCAATCATACAGTAGTTCACTCTGTGCCAAAATCAAGAAACTTATGTACATATGATTAGAATTCTCAAAGTAGAAAAAGGTAGGCCATAAATAAAGATTTGAAATTTCTGAATTTAGTTGAAATTATAGCACATTTCCAAAACGTAAGCCAGCATTTTGATGCTGATTATTTACCAGTCAGGTCTTCTGGCCCAGCAGGACTACCCCTGAAATTTTTCCTACAAAAAGAACCTACTCTTCTTCATGAGGGTGTGGGAAGCTTGCTTGCTTGCTTTCTTAATTTTCTTTCTTTCTTTCTTGTGCCATGGAACTATCTCCCCGACCCCAAGCTTTTGTTTTTTGCGTCATGTCTGTGGTGTGTGAACTGTGGCTAGTGATGAGTATGCCGTCATTTTATAAGAAGAAAAGATTAAAAGTAGACCCTCCTAGGGTTTAAAAGTGGTGTTTGGAGGGATTGTTGTTGGTCAGTGGGAAAGGTCACCATTTCTGAGGTGGAAGATGGGACTTGGGTGCCGTCCGTCTCTCCTGACAGCCATGTACTTCTGTTACAGGGAGCCATGCTCACTGGTCCCCCTGGTACCGGCAAGACGCTTCTTGCCAAGGCCACCGCTGGGGAGGCCAGCGTGCCCTTCATTTCCGTGAACGGGTCGGAGTTCCTGGAGATGTTTGTTGGTGTTGGGCCAGCAAGGGTAGGTGTGGGGGCAGCTGCGGGAGGGCCACCTGTGGCACACTGAGCTTTGGTGGCCATGGGCTTGATCCTGCTGTGAGCCCAGAAAGGAGAAGGGGAGGGATGCCCACTGTGTGTGAGTAACAAAGCTCGGGTTCCTGTTCCAGGTACGCGACATGTTTGCTATGGCCAGGAAAAATGCGCCTTGTATCTTATTCATTGATGAGATCGATGCCATTGGCCGGAAGCGAGGCCGTGGGCACCTGGGGGGGCAGAGTGAGCAGGAGAACACCCTGAACCAGATGCTTGTGGAGATGGATGGTGAGTGGGATGGCGCGGCCAGCCTGCCCTTGGTGACCACGGGAGACCGGGTCACCTTCCGAGCCTTCGGTTCCGTAACAGCGCTTTGGAAGAGAATTCGCTCTGCTCTCAAGGGAAGCTGCTCTCAGGCGGACGTGGTGGAGAAGGCAGCAGCTGTTTACAGTGTGCCTTTTTATTGGGCAGCAGCAGGAGGAGGCAGCCATGTTCCCCTGGCCTCCGGCAGGAGGAGGTTAGCAGGAGTTAGGAATACCTGCTTCTCCGGGGGTCCGGGAGGTAACTAGGACATAAGCGTCATCTTTTTTGGTACCAGGAATTGAACTCAGGACAGTGCGCTTGCCAGGCAGTTCTCTGCCACCGAGCTCTGCCCATGGCACCAAGCGTTGACTCTTGGTGGAGGCACAGGATAGAATGACAGCCGTGTCCCTGCCCTGGGCCTTTGTCCTGCTGACCACAGGGCGACCAGGGCGAACCTTCCTGAGGTGTGTCTAGACACACCAGTCGTTAACTTGTTAAAAGCTCTCACTGACTCTCTGGCAGATTTGACTTTGACTTTGACATGAGGATCCTGTTGGTGTCCATAAGTCCCCTCTGGTGTGGCGGCCTGCTGGAAGGCACTGTCACTTGTATGTGTTCATCACAGTGACAAAACAGCAGACTCAGCCAGGGGAAGGCGATGGAGAGCGGCTAGGAGCTGGGGCCGTTTCCAGGGTCCCTAGAGTTAAGCTGTAGTGGGACTTGGGTGGCTTTGATCTGGGAAGCCTGTGGGACACTCAGTTCCTTGTGGTCTCCCCTGGGCCTGGTTGTGCACTGAGGTTCCAAATGCCTAAGACCGCGGCGTGTGTGGCCTACCTTGGTGCACACACATACCATTCCTGTTGGGGTGAGGTGGAGGTAGTGGATGCCAAGGACGTTGTCTGGGGCCACTGTCGGGCGTGCTGAGCTGACCTTGCACTCACCCGGCAGGTGCTGTCGCCCCTGAGCTGTATCCTTGGCCCTGTGTAAAGTGTCACTGTCATGTTGCCTCACTGTAACCATAAACAAGCTTTTATGGTATCTTTAGAGGGACCGGTTAAGAGAACAGTGGAGAGGAGGCTGTGGTGCCCAGGCTGATTTGCATGCCCTCATCTTCTGGTACAGAGCTTCACGCTGCAGCTCGGAGGTGGGGCCAGTACAGCATGTGGTGCCAGGGATGGAACCTGGTCCTTGTGCTTGCCAGGTCATGCTTAGATGGCTGAGCTGTTTCCACGGCCATGCCCTTTTCTTCCGATGGTGTCGCTGGCCTCTAGGCAGTCCTGTCTGCCTTCATGCCACCTGCCCTCTGGGCCCTGCAAGCCCACTGCGACCTGGTGGACACTTTGCGCGCTGCAGAGGTAGAGGCATGGCCATGTGCTGTGAGGCCATTGCAGAGCCGTGCCAGGGATTTCAGCAGCTCTGCCTCCAGCTCGTGGGGCTCACTGTTAGCTCAGGGCTGTCAGGTCCCTGCCTGCGGAGACTCAGGTGGAGTGGGGGACAGCAGATCCGAGCAGTGTCCCTCCTAGGAAGGGTTAGCAGACCTGGGCAGGGCTCCTGAGGCTCGCAGTCCTCCTCGCGGTAGGGGGTGGAGTGAGCAGGGGGGAGCAGGCCTTGTGGGTCGAGCTGGAGAACACGGGGTTGTGGTGCGAGTGCCTCCCTTGGTTTCACCTGCTTCTCTCGTGTCCAGGATTCAACTCCACCACCAATGTGGTGGTGCTGGCCGGCACCAACCGCCCTGACATTCTCGACCCAGCCCTGATGCGCCCTGGCCGCTTTGACCGCCAGATCTATATTGGTGAGCACATGTGCCTTGCATGCTTGGGTGTGGGCATTGGCCCCTGAGGCCGGTTTGGTTCGTTCATTCACTGTGTGTTCGGAAGAGGTTTTGAAATGATTAATGGAACTTTGAAGATGTGGGCTGAAGTATCTCACATTGTTGCCCGGGTCCCCTTATAGGAACAGAGAGTTGGTCGGGCCATCGACAGGCCACTGCAGTGTGTGCAGAGGCAGGGCCACGGCAGGCTGTGTGTGCCAGTTTCTGCCTTCAGATAGTGTGATGGGGACTTAGTGGTGTAGAGGAGGAGCACTTACCTTGCCCCTTCACTCATAGTCAGCCGTCCTTGTCTCCCTAGGAAAGCTTAGTTACGCCGTGTGCCACTCCTTGCTGCCTGTGCGGCGCTGGTCTGCCCGCTCTCAGGCCCCTCGGTCCGGTGTTACGGGGTGTCCGGTGTGCTGCGGAGCCACGTGCACGCCTAACTGCCTGTTTTCTGCATTGGTCTTGGCTCCTCTAGAAGGCCCTTGGGGTTCTGGGAAGTGGCTGTGGGGGCCCAGTTCTGAAGGCCCAGGGGCTCAGAAGATGAATCTGTCTGTCTGTCTTTCTCTGTCAGGTCCCCCTGACATCAAAGGCAGGTCGTCTATCTTCAAGGTCCACCTGCGCCCACTCAAGCTGTCTGAAAATCTCAGCAAGGACGCCCTGGCACGGAAGCTGGCAGCTCTCACTCCAGGCTTCACTGGTGAGTGGCGGGCTGCACTGTTCTGCCTGGAAGGAGCTGGGGCGTTCGGTTGCTGGTGACCGCCAGGCAGCTGCTGCGCTTGCTCAGCTGGCCTGGGCAGTGCTTGCCCGTTCCCCGGGGGACATTTTAGTAGTCTAGTGTAGCATTTGAATGACTGTTTTAGTTCTGGTTCAGCTTAGTAATTCGTCGTTGGATGGGACCGAGATCACATCCGAGAGGATATCTGAGATGAGTTACGTTGCACTGTGGTCTGGACTTACGCTCTGAACTGGACGTTCCTTTACTTTTCTCTTTCTTTTTCACTAAAACCCAGTTTCTTGCACCCAGATACTTGTTTCCTTACCAGGATGGGTGAGGACCTTCCAAGGAGCTTCTTGCCCCTTTCCCCCGTCGTGTCCTCAGCCCACAGTCACCTGCTCTGCCACTCTGGAGTGTGTGCCAGAGCCTCCTGCGCAGCCTGGGCGGGTTGCTCCCACTTGGGTGCAGGTCTTCTGTGGTGGGTGTTAAGGGAGGATTTCTCACAGACCTGCAGGTAAAGGTTGTTGTTCTCGGGCCTGGAAAGTGCTTTGTGCCCTGTGCTTTCTTCTTTTGCAGCTTCAGGCATCCATTTTTAGGTCAAAAAACAGGGACAGAGGTCCAGGTACTTAGTGGTCTAAGCACCTGACAAGTGCAAGGACCTAGGTTCGATTTCTGGTACTCCATACCATGCTGGTCCTGTGCGGAGCCAAACACCAAAACCAGGCGTGGTGGTGCACACATGTAGTCCCAGCACTGGGGGGAGGCTGAGACAGGAGGATCACTACAGGTCTGAGCTACATAGTGAGACTCTACCAAATAAAGAAAAAAAAAAAACAAGGATGGGGGCCAACCAAATAGCTCAACGGATTAAAGCACCTTTAAGCAGGTGCAGGGGCTGGGGGTTCAATCCCTGGGGCCTGCTGTGCGGGCCCTGCCCCTGGGATGTGCTGAAACGGCAATTGAGACTGGGTGTGGTGGTGCACGCTTGCAATCCCAGCTCTTAGGAGGCTGTAAACAGGTGGATCCCTACGAGTCTGACCTAGTAGTGAGACCCTGAACACCCTGTAGGCTCCTCCCTAAAAAGTACAGGCCCCCCAAAATAGGGATAGATTACCAGACTTTGGGGTTCCTGAGCCCACGGTGGTGATTCCTAGTGCATGTGCACAGCGGGGGTGACAAGGTGGCTTCTCCACAGGGACGGCTTGGCACCCCCTGGGGGAGGGGCCAGCACCGTCCTCAGGATGCTGCTCCACCCAGACGCTTTCCTCCCCCAGCTCATTGCGAGGCTTTGCTGCATCTGAGGGTGGCAGGCAGAAGACAGAGAGCAGGGTCCCTGCTCCGGATGCTTGGGGAAACGTGGAATTTACACAGTTCCAAGGGCACAGAAGCCACACCAGTTGAGCTCCAGGGTTCTTTGGTGGCTGAGACCCTCCATCTCTTCTCTTCGTGTACCCCTCGGGAGGAAGCTGGCCACTTCCAGCTTGGTGTTCCGGTGGAACCCTGGCAGTGTAAAAGTTTGTTGGATGCTCTCTAGTCAGTTTTTGCACTGCAGTGTATCAGTAAAAAGAAGAGGGAAAAATGTGGCTGCTGACTCAGCAGAAAAGTACAAAGCTGTGCAGGTAGCGTCTGCTCACAGTGAAGGTGAAGAAGGAAAACACCAGCTGCCCCACAAGCACGGAGCTGGGTGTGCAGAGTCATCCTTAGAAGTAAGTGCCTTACAGTGTGTAAGAAATCCTAGACCACAGACTGAAGGACACTGGGAAGACTGTCTCAACAAACAGAGAGGAAGGAGCAGAGAAGTACAGATTATAAGCCAGACAGAACATCTGGAGCTGAAAAGTACTGGAAGTGAAGTGAAGAACTCACTAGAGGGCCTTCACAGCAGATTTGAGCAGACAGAAGAGACCCACAGAGCTTGGGTTCAGATGAAGTTACCCATTCTATAAAGCAGGGAGAAGGAAAGACAGCTGGGCCTGGTGGCACGTGCTTAGAGTCCCAGCAGTGGGCAGGCTGAGGCAGGAGCATTGCCGTGAATCCAAGGCCAGCCTGGGCTACGTAGTTCAAGGGGAGAATTACCTATGTAGTAGTGAGACCCTGTCTGAACAGCACCAGAAAACAGCTTCAAGGCCCTGGGACACATGCTGCCACCAAGACAATACGTGTTTTGGGGAGTCCAAAACAGGACAGAACCTAAAGGTAGAAGATTTGAAGAAATAATAGTTCAGGGCCAGCAAGATTGCTCAGTGGACTACGCACCTGCTTAGGCAAGTGCAGGGACTGGGGTTCAGTCCCCAGTACGGTTCCTCCCAAAAAGAAAAAAGGTGTAATGGTTCAGAACTTCACAGGGCCGGCAAGATGGCTCAGTGGTCTAAAGCGCCTGCTTAGGCAAGCTTAGGCAACCACAGGAACTGCGGTTCCATCCCCAGCACCACATGCTGAGCTGGCCCCATGCCCAGGACAGGCTGAGCCGCCTTAACATACATACATACATACACACACACACACACATACAAAACAAAAACCTTCACAATTGGACAAAAGATGTCACCCCACTCATCTGAGAAACTTGGCAAACTCAAAAGTAACAGTAAATTCAGAAATCCACAGTGAAGGCCAGGCTTGGTGGTGCACTTCTGTAATTCCAGTGCTGAGAGCTGAGGCAGGAGGATCAGTGTGAGTTCGAGACCAGCCTGGGCTACAAAAGTGAGCTCAAGGCCAGCCTGAACTGCACAGCGAGACCTGTCTCAAAAAGACAGAGCGAGAGCGAGAGCGAGAGCGAGAGCGAGAGAAAGAGAAGAAAAATCCACAGTGAAACATAGCAACCCAACCAGGGTGGAGAATCTGAAGGTGGCAGGGCTGGGGAGATAGCTCAGAATAAGCACTTGCCTGGCAAGTGCAAGGGCCTGAGTTCAATCCCCAGTTCTGTTAAAAAAAAAAAAAAAAAGGGGGATCTGAAGGTGGCAGTGGCAGAAGGCACGTGGAAAAGGGCTCTGTGTGGGATTAACAGTCAGGCACCCTGCAGACACTCGGGGCTGAAGGGAACGGCGATGTGCCTGAGCGCCGAATGGAAGGTCGGCAGTGCTGGGGGTGGCTGCACGAGCCTGCGAGGCAGAGGCAGGAGGGCCTCCACGTGCGATCAGCTGGACTACATAACCAGACCCTATGTCCAAAAACACCAAAAAGGAAAAAATAGTCAACCCTAGCTGGGCATTTCCTATCTGGCAAGATGGTCCATTGGGAGTGAAAGAGATACGAAAACAGACTCATGTGTCTAGAGCCTGTCCCACTGTGTAGTTCAGGCTGAACTCACTGTGGAGCCCAGGCTGCCTTGAGTTTGCAGTGATCTTCCTGTCTCAGCCTCCCCAGTACTGGGGTTACAGGCATGAGCCACTGGCTGGGTTCAGACTTGAGAAAGCTAGGGGAGTTTATTACTTGTAGATCTGCTCTGTGGGAAGTGCTGTAGGAACCCTGTCAGGCTGAAGGGGAAGGGCACAAGACAGTAACGTGAAGCATATCAGGTAATACCAGGCCAGCCAGATAGCTCAGCAGATTGAAGCGCCTGCTTAGGCAGATGCAGGGACTGGGGTTTGATCCCCAGTGTGCTGTGCTGGTCCCACCCATGGGGCGCACTGAGACGGCATATGAGACTGGGTGTGGTGGTGCGTACCTATAATCCCAGCTCTTGGGAGGCTGAAAACAGGAGGGTCACTACGAGTCTGATCTGTGTAGCGAGACCCTGTAGGAAATACTTTAGAAAAGAAAATACCAGTGACTTGCTGCAGCGCCTATGGCATGTGCAAGGTGGCGTGCATTGCAGGGATGTTAGCCAGTAATTTCCCGCCCAAGGTCAACCTAGACAAATAAACCTAAGTGGTCCTTTCAGAAGAGCTCCCTTAGTGTGGGGCCAGGGTTGGGAAACAGCCAGTATCAGTGGATTCATGAATCTCATCACGTGTGAGTGCCTGGGCAAAGTGCACCCAGGGGAGAAGCTGTTGCCAGGCAACCCTGATGAGAAAGCTTGCTGAGAGCTGTTTGCTAAGGTGCCATCTTTGGTAGTAAGCTGTGTTGTACAGTAAAATGAAGCACACTACCCAAGCTCTTAAAATTTAAATTCTGGATGGCAGCCATGAGGGAAGATCCCTAGTCAGAGCCCTCCTCACTGATGTGAAGACCTATCAAAATTTCGTAAGATGTGTGTGCTACCACTCAGGAGGCTGAGGCAGAAAGACTGGGCTCCATAGAGCGTTCAAAACCAGGCAGGAGGGACTGGGGGATAGCCCAGTGGCATGAGTTCCTGCCTGGTAAGTGCAAGGACCTGAGTTTGATTACTGGTACCAAAAAAAAGGCCAGGCTAGATTGCACAGTGAGACCCTATTTCAAAAAGACACAAACAAAAACCCAAGTGTGTAAACTAAAGGATAAGCAGTGATCTCTACACACATGGCTGGGACAGCGCCGTCCGTGGGCACAGGATGGAGGTTGGGCCCCCGCTGCGCCATGGCTGTGGGCCTTTGGGGCTGTGCCCCTGTGGTACCTGCAGCCAGGAATATAGTTAAGTGGCGCAGCACCTGCCTGGCAAGTACAAAGTCCTGAGCTTGATTCCCAGTACCTCCCCAGCTCCTCAAGAAGGTGCAGGGCATTTTGGAGGCATGTTAGGAGCTTAGGGCTTAAGAGCAAAACCAAAAGCCCTCCGAGCAGCTCTGTGTGGTGCCACGGGGACCTGTTCTGATGCAGGAATACAAGTGCATCCTGCGGAGATGAGTCGCAGGGCAGCAGCCACTCGGGACCTGATCGCGCTCCAATTGGGCACTTGCAGACCTGCTGCTGGCAAAACAATAGTGGAGGATGTTTGCGGTTTCTGCAGAATTGTGGGGGCTCCTGTGAACAGGGGAGGAAAAAAATCTCTGCACACCCAAGGCTGCAAACTTAGAACTATGACTTCGCAGGGGTGGAATGTACAAAATTAACTGACCCTGCATAATTGGACATAAAATCATACCAGAATACCGTCCAGACAGTGGTCAAGGAAATGCAGACCAAAGCCTCGACAGGATGTAACTTCATTCGTACCAGGATGGCTGCAGCCAGAAGTGGGCAGAGGCCGCATACATTGCTGCCGAGAGTGTGAAATGATGTGGCCACAGCAGAGGGCAGGTGGCCAGTCTTCAGTCTTCGCAAGAGTAGAACTCGGGGCCACCGTGAAATTCATTCCTAGCAGTTCCATTTCTGAGTGTGTACCCGGGAGAATAAAAACGTGTGTCCACACAGACTTGTCCGTGCATTGCATGGCGGCGGCGTCTGCAGTGGCGCAGAAGTGGAACTGCCACAGGTGTCGCCAGTGGGTGAGCGCGTCAGTGACCATGGTACGGGCTGTGAAAAGGAATGAAGGGGGGTGGCGAGATGGCGCAGCAGTCTAAAGCACCTGCTAGGCAAGTGTGCAGGGACTGTGGTTCGATCCCTGGCACTACATGCTGCACCAGCCCCACCTCTAGGATGGGCTGAGCCGGCCACATGAAGGCAGGCAGGCGGGCAGTCGGGCAGGCGGGCAGGCGGGCGGGCGTGGGCCTAGAAAATACTGCCCTCCGAGATAGAAGCCAGATGAAAACACTACATCTGCAATGTTTCCCTTTGTACAAAACATCGAGAAACCCAAGTCCGGGGAGATGGAAATGCCTCAGCTGGGCTCAGGAGTGGGAATTAAAGTGAACACACTGACAGGGTCAACAATGGCGGGAGAAAGTGCCTGCACCTGGTTGCCTGACAGGGTAGTTTATTGATGGTCAGTGTGTATACCGTCATAGCAGACAGCTTAGCCATCAGTGCAGTGTAGCCACAAGTTGGCTAAAAGTGGCGACGCATAGCCAGGCCCAGTGTGCAGAGCCTCTGTCCAGGCGACGGACGAAGCAGTTTTGGTTGATCTAAGTACTGTGCTGAAGTTACCGTGGCCCCTCTGAGGCCGTCCTTGCTGCCAGGAGCGCTGACTTTGGCCGTCCCTTTCTTGGGCCAGGTGCTGATATTTCTAACGTGTGCAATGAAGCCGCCCTGATTGCAGCCCGCCACCTGAGTCCTTCCGTTCAGGAGAAGCACTTCGAGCAAGCCATCGAGAGGGTCATCGGAGGTGAGCCTGGGAGGGTGGGTGTGGGTGCTCTGCTCTGGTCCCGGCCGCCCTCCTAAACCCCAGCCAGCCTCACTTTGCCTGTGGAAATGGCAGCAACCTTCCAAACCCGATTCAGGACCAGAGGCCTCCAGCAGCCTGGGCGGCAGCAGAGCGCCTCCTTGAAAGGTTGGGTTCAGGAGGGGCGCTTGGGAGCTGAGGGGGGTGGGGGGACAGGGACTGCCCACACTGCTGTTGCTTGAGATTGAACCCAGGCCACTCTAAAGTGAGCTACAGGCTTAGCCCCTTCTGTTTTAGTTTTTATTTTGAGACAGCCAGGCTGAGTTTTAACTTCCATTCTCCCTGCCTTGGCCTCCTTGAGTGCAGGGATTAAAGATGTGCCCTTCCATAGCTGGCAGCCAGCACGTGGGGCGGGTCTGGTTACCCTCCTGGAATTCAAGCAGCTCAGCAAAGGTTAGGTCTCGGGGTGCTAGGCCGATCTGTCTTCCCTGCTGGAGGCAGCCGTTCCTTCAGCATCCATGCCCCACGTGGAGCTGAAGGCCGCTGGTGGGAGTGTCCTGGAGGGCCTCTGTGTGCAGCATGACGCAGTGGGGCTGAAGGGTGTACCTGTAACCACTGAGCTTGAGGCTGGCCAGAGCTACGCAGTGAGAACCTGTCTCAAAACACAAGCCAGGCGTGGTGGCACACGCCTGTAATCCCAGCACTTGGGAGGCTGAGGCAGGAGGATCAGAGTCAGTTCGAGACCTGCCTGGGCTACAAAAGTGAGCTCAAGGCCAGCCTGAACTGCATAGTGAGACCCTTGTCTGAAAAAGACAAAACAAAAACAAAAACAAAACAAAAAGCAGACCCAAAGCCATGAAGTGTGTTGTATGCGTGAAGAGGCCGTCTGTGCCGTGCTAAGTGTGAACCCGGAAGCACCAGCACTTCTCAAGACGGCCCTGCCCAGCCGACTGCCCCTGCAGCACAGGCGGGAGCAGTGTGACATGCGCCGTTGTGTCCTTGTCTCTTGCCTGTTGCCTGTTAGGTTGTTAGGATGGTGTGTCTTATTCCACTGCAGAAGGTGATTTTGTGACCATACTCTAAGTGACAGTGTGTAAGCAGCCACAGCAGCTGGCACGGGGAGTGGAGCGTGGCGTGGTGCAGACAGGCTCCTGTGTGGGAGGCTGGGGTGCGAGGAGCCCACAGGAAATGTGACTTGTAGGCCTTGAGAAGAAGACCCAGGTTTTGCAGCCCGGTGAAAAGATGACCGTGGCCTACCATGAAGCTGGACATGCAGTGGTGGGCTGGTTCCTGGAGCACGCAGACCCCCTACTGAAGGTCAGTGGCTGTGACCGCGTCTGCCGAGACAGGGTGCTGTCGAGGGTCGGGGAGTCCACCCATGTGGCACAGCACCCGTGGGCCTCACTGGTCAGAGTGTCCAAGGTGGTTACCTGGGGCTGGGGGGCACAACAGGACCGTTGACTGGCAGCCTCAGCCGTGGACTCTGGAGAAGCATTGGTCTTAAGCTCGCTTGGCTCCGAGGCTTGGGATCTTCAGTGCCTCCAGAGTCGTCATGGCTGCAGGGCTAACCTAGGTGGTCTCGATGGTGACAGTCCTAGGGTTGCCCTCCAGGGAAGTCCTGCTGGCAGGTGTGGGGCCCGTGGAGGCCTGTGACTGCGGCACCGAGCCGCACTGGCAGGGGAGCCCCACACAGCGCTGCTGCAGTACCTGTGGGAACAGACGGGGGCCCTCCTGCCTTGCAGGTGTCCATCATCCCCCGGGGCAAGGGCCTTGGCTACGCGCAGTACCTGCCCCGCGAGCAGTACCTGTACACCAGGGAGCAGCTCTTCGACCGCATGTGCATGATGTTGGGCGGCCGGGTGGCCGAGCAGCTGTTCTTTGGGCGCATCACCACGGGCGCGCAGGATGACCTGAGGAGAGTCACACAGAGTGCCTACGCACAGGTGAAGGGACGCCCTGGCCCAGCCCCGCAGCCCATGGGCACGGCTCACCCAGGGCTTCTGTGTTTTCTAGATCGTGCAGTTTGGGATGAGTGAGAGGCTGGGCCAGATGTCCTTTGACCTCCCACAGCGAGGTGAGGCCCTGGTGGAGAAGCCCTACAGCGAGGCCACGGCCCAGCTCATCGACGAGGAGGTCCGGAGCCTCATCAGCTCTGCCTACGATCGCACGCTCAGGCTGCTGACTCAGTGCCGGGAGCAGGTAGAGAAGGCAAGTAGGGCTGGCGGCCGTGCGGGGCAGCCCGGGGCAGCCGGGGCAGGGCCACAGAGTCCAGAATCCTGACGGTGGCCTCGTTCCAGGTGGGCCAGCGGCTTCTCGAGAAGGAGGTACTGGAGAAGGCTGACATGGTCGAGCTGCTGGGCCCACGGCCCTTCTCAGAGAAGTCCACCTATGAGGAGTTTGTGGAGGGTACTGGTGGCCTGGAGGAGGACACAACCCTTCCTGAGGGGCTGAAGGACTGGAACCGGGGACAGGAGGAGGGGGGCACCGAGCCGCACTTGCAGGGGAGCCCCACATAGTGTTGTTGCAGTCAAACCCTCAGAGCAAGTGCCAGAACCAGCAGAGAGCACATTAAACCAGTGACAACAGCAAACAGGAGTACTGAGGGCGCCGAGGAGCCTCGGGGGCGCTGGGGTTGGCAGCAGCCGGGTAGAGGCTCCAGGGCCACGGTGGAGCGGTAGTTGGCTAGAGAGGCACATGTCCCCCGTGCTCTGGGTGTGGTGTCAGCCAGGGCCCTCTTCCCTCAAGTGCCTCGCACTGGCGTTCAGTTGAGGTAGAACTCAGTTTCCTGGTGACCCTGGGTGCCTTCAGGTGAGCACAGGAAGGTCTTGGCCCAGCGTGGATGCCCTCAGGGCTAGTGAGGGAGACCTGGAGAACAGGAGCCTGGGGAAGGATTGGCGTCAACAAGGTGAGGGGTTCGTCTGTGGGGACTCCAGGGAGGGCTTAGCGCTCAGGAAGGAGACCCCGAGCCTTAAAGAGCGTGTCCATGGAGGGTGCACCTGAGCCAGGTTGGCGCGCCTTACTGACCAGTGATCCCCCAGATGGAGCATGAGGTGGAGTCCGCCCTGGCCCCATGCCTGGCAGGATGGTGGAGCACCCAGCGGCTTCTGGGCCTGGCGGCACGGACCTGTGGGGATAGGGCCCTTGTGGGCGGGAGGTTCCAGAAGGCCCAGGCTGTGCTTGCTTTGTCTTGAGCACCAGTTGGAGCCTGACCGGCACAGCTGGCCCCGGTGCCTGTGCTGGCCATCTGGGCCCTGGCCTCGTACTAACTCCTTTCCACGGGCGGAAGGCCTGCCCCAGGTTGTGAGCTAACGCCAGGGGCTGAAGGGCTTTTTTCCTTGGCTGAGCATAGTTCTGTGGCTGCCGTGGCCTGAGGGAAGGCCTCCTGTGCAGCCTGCAGTTCACAGGCTGGAGAGCTGTGAGCAGTCACCACTGACCTCCTGGCCCCTCTCGCTGGTGACCTTGGCAGTAGAGGTCCAGCTGGGGATGAGCCCTTTCAGCCCTTGTGTATACAGTGTACACTATTGAAAATGTAGATATCCAGGGCTCGGCCTCCACTAAACCCACATTGGCAGAGCCACTGAGGACCCTTGATGGAGCGGGGTCACTCTGTCAGCTGTCACAGCACTGTGGCTGGCGGACCTCCAGGCTGTGGCGCAGTACTTGGGTGATGGCAGACCTTGTGGTTGGTGGCCCTGAAGCTAGAATGCCAAGGGCTGTGGCTGTTCCCCACATGCCACACTGACCCAAGGTCCTTTGGGCTGACCCTCCTGTAGGCCTGTCCGTCCTCACTGTGTCAGGTCCAGCCATCCCCCACCCATCCTTCCCTGATGAACCGGACGGTCTGACACCAGAGCTCACCTCACTCCTACTCCTCCTGTGCCTGTTGGGGACAGGCATTGTGCTACTGGGCCTCATCCATGGAGCCTGGGGTTGGTGGGGTCGAGACACCCTTACCCAGCTAGAACTGAGGCAGGCCAGCCTGCGCCTGCCCCACGGGCCTCCCTGGGAGTAGGGTCTGCAGTGTGCCAGGAACCGTGGCCCCTTCTGGGAAATGCAGAGGACAGCCTTGGAGTCCAACCACCTGCGACCTTTGCTGCCCCCACCTCAGCTCCTATGTGGTTGAAGTGGGTGGGGCCTGGCTTTGGGGTTCCCCAGCGACACAGCTGTGGGGCAAGAGAGGGCTCCAGGACACCTGGGTGAGGCAGGAGTATCACCAAAATGACACCCTGGTCAGTGAGCACAGCCTCGTGCATGGTGAAACCCCCAGGGCACAGGGGCCGTACACTGCTGCAGCCTGTGCCTGGTGCTGGCTGTGCTGGGCATGGTGGTGCCTGTCTGGAGCCTTAGCATTTCAGGAGGCGGCTGAGGTAGGAGCACCAGTTGGAACCTCGCTGGCCAGTGTTGAGACCCTGCCTCAAAAACAATAAGGCCCTGCGCTTAGACAGGCTCGGGGGTCAGAGGCTTGATCCCCGGCTGCTGTGCCAGCCCTGCTCCCAGGGCGCCCCGGACAGCGGTTGGGACTGGGCGTGGTAGTGCACACCTGTAGTCCCAGCACTTGGGAGCTGGACACAGGCGGGTCGCTGAGTCCTGTCTACGTGGTGAGACTCTGTAGGCCCTTACTGAATAGAAACTAATAATAAGGCCTGGGGCTGCAGCTCAGTGCAAAGGGTTTGATCCTCAGGACCACGATAACCAAAAATACCCACGGGAGGCTTTCAGGTGGTGGTGAAGCTTTAATCCCACTCTGAGCACTACGGGAGCTGCAGCAGGAAGGTGGGAGGGGTGGGGTTGACGCTGTAGAGGTGTGGCTCTGTCCCTTGGGAGCCAGGGACGTTGCTCACTGGGAGGCCTAGTCTGAGAAGTGGCCCTAAGCAGAGGGATGCTTGAGGGGACCCTGCCGCCCGGGCTTCCAGGAGCGGCTGGCGGGCGGAGGGAGGTCAGCATGGGCTGGAGAGCCAGTGTGAGCTTGCGGCGTGGAACCAGCCTTGGATTCGTGGTCAGTCCAGACACCTGTGCTTCTGCTGTGAATAGCCATCCTGCCGGAGAGCAGTGGCCTGGGCCCTCAGACACACGCAGAGCCAGGCCACCCGCCTTGTGCGGCTGACAGGCTTAGGACTGGGGACGAGTGTGGCGGGAGAGGCGAGCCCTGTCCCAGCAGTCCAGTCTCTGAGGCAGTCGGCCATATTTAGTGTTCCAGGGTGGGGAGGAGGTGCACCAGGCCCTCCCTTCGGGGCTGTCTTGTGGGGACCCAGAGGGGAGGCACAGGTCTGGGAGTGGCTGGGGAGGGGGCTCTGGTACCAGCAGTGCCTCCCTGGGGCAGAGGAGTAGGTGAGGTGGAGTCTGTGCGCTGGCCCCATGCATGGAAGGACGGTGGAGCACCTGGTGGGCTATGCGAGGCCCACTCTGGCTTCCGAGCCTGGTGGCATGGACCTGGGGGACGGGGGCCATTGTGAGCACTGATCTTGTGGACAGAAGGTTCCAGAAGGCCCAGGCTGTGCTTGCTTCATCCTGAGCAGTAACATGGCCATGTCATCCCTGTCCAGGCATGGACCGCAGCTGGCGGTAAGGCTGCTGGGCTGTGCTTGTGCTGGGTGCCCAGAGGCCTGTGGCTGGCAGCCCTTCCCTGGGTGCCGTTAGGTGACGGCTGGAGCTTCGTGGGGAGGGTGGACCATGTTGCCAGGCCAGGTCCACATTTGCCTCCATGAAGGTGGGTAGCCTGGCAGACTGAGACTGCCTAGTCCTCCTGGGGCCCCTCCACGGTGAGAAACGTGTCCACAATTGTAGCCTGCCTCTCAGGCTCTCCGAGGGGCTGCTTCTCACGGCTCTGCTCAGCCCTCGTCCTCGTCCAGGAGGGGGAGCGCAGGCAGCCAGCCCGTGGCAGCGGGTGCAGACCTGGCAGGAACAGGACATGGACTCAGTGGGCCCTGGCTGATGTGGTGCGCCTGGCAGGCTGACACACACATGGGGGGCAGGCCTTGTTCCCAGAGGCTCTGTCCTTGTGTGGCCGTGCCAGGAGCTTGCCAGCCTCCCCTACCCCACCGTGACCCTTCATCCCCCGCTAGTAGTCTGTGACAGCCATGGAGGGTGGGCTGCCCCCAAGCCTCTGCTTAGCTACTGCCAGGGTAGCCCGAGCACCTCTGGGCTGAGAGCAGTCCAGAGCTGGGCAGGGACTCTGCCCCCCATGTGCTGAGCCAAGCCTCCTGGGACGCGCGGGCAGGCTGTCGTAGATGCACTGCCAGGTCCTCCGTGGGCAGGGCAGGGGAAGCAGAGGTGGGGCTGCCAGGTCGTAAAGTGGGGATCGGCTCCCTCGCTTGCCCACCCAACCGCCTGCAGGAGGTGCTGATGTCCATCCCTGTTGGAGACAGACTGAAGGACGCTAACTGCCCACAGGGCTTAGGAGAGACGGTGGCCAGCAGAGACCTGGGGCCTGCTGGGCGTGGCAGGCAGGGAACACAGAGACTGGGCCACTCTGCCCTGCTGTCACCTGAGAGCCTGAGCCAGGTGTCACTTGGCTTCAGAGCCAGAAGTGAAATTAAGTCGGAGTTGAGGAGGGGCCCATTTTGGAGAAGGCGCCTCACCCATTTTTGTGCCCGGCCGAAGCTGTAGTGAACATTCGTATTTAACACATTCAACTTGCAAGAGAATAGCTTCGGCCTTTTGCTTGTTTGAACGTAAAATTAAATAGAAGTAGTGGAGGAGAGAGATCCCTTCGTGCAGGGCAAATAGGATCGTGAAATGGCGCGTGCTTATTAGGGTGAGCTTGGTGAGGTGAAGTTCCCTTTTTTTGGTTCTCTTTGAGTACAAGGTCTTGCTTTGTAGTACAGGCTGCCTTGCACACACGGGGTAGCCAAGACTGGCCATTTTCCTGCCTCGGCCTCCCGAGTGCCGGGATTTCAGATCTGTACCAGCCACCCCTCCCCCGGCTCACCTGCTGGGGAGTCGCTGGTCAGGTTCTCATCGTCAGAGTCCGCAAAGACCTCTGCCAGCTCCTGGTCAGACATGTCAGTGAGCTCGGTGAGGTCCAGGAGGTCGAAGTGGACCTCCAGAGAGGAGACGCTGCTCAGGGGCTCTGGGAAAGGGCACAGGAAGTGCAGTCACCCCCAGCCCCTGGGGAGGCCCCCTGGGCCTCGAGGGCCGCCTGACCCCAGGTCTGTCTGCACACTTGAGCGGGCACGTCCAGGCTCTTGGTCTTACTGTGGCGCGGCCCCAGGCTGCAGTGCTCACACCCAGCGCCTCGGTTCCTGTAGGACCCCCGTCCCTGCGGGTGCTAGGCAGGCCACAGTACTTACGCCTCCTCTCTGTGACCTGCAGGAGGCCTGGGGTGGGGATCGGGATGCCTGCCTCCTCCTCAGCCGCAGGCGAGTGGCCGCTATCCCCTGTCCCATGGGCTGGGGCTCCCAAGGCAGCCTGTGGTACCTCGACCTCCTTAACGATCCCTGCAATAAGATGCAGCGTTACCTCAAGACTTACGGGGACCCCCCCATGCCCTAGGGTCTAGATCTGGGAGCACTGGTAACACACAGTGTTACCATAGGGGTGGCAGTGCGGCACGCGTGGTCCCGCGGGCTCTCCTGCTCTTTCCCCAGGAACCAGCCTGCCCCATTCCAAGCCCTCGCCGCGTTTGAATTCAGTGAAAGGAAGTTGCGTGATGGAAGGGGAAGCAGCCCCCCCGTCCCTCGCCTCTGCTGCTGGCCCCACTGTACCATGGGGGAGCGTTTTCAGGTTCCTGTGCAGATTTCAAGGGGGGCAAAAAATGCAGTTGCTTGATTTTGGGCGTGCTGGGGGTGGCTCGTTTTTTGAGACAGGGTCTCACTATGTAGTCCAAGCTGTCCTCAAATTTTCAGCCGTCCTGCCTCAGCTTCCTGGGTGCTAGGACTACAGGTGTGCACTACCACTTCTGGCTTACTCATTTTTAAAAGTCATTTATTTTTATTTTTATGTACCTGGTACAGTCTCAGTACGCAGCTTGGACTCACAGTGACCCTCCTGCTTTCAGCCTCCCCAGTGCTAGGGTTACAGGCGTGCGCCACTGTGCCCAGTCTCCTTCGAGGCTCAGTGTGCCCCAGGGGTGGGACCAGCATGGCATGCAGGACCCAGGGTTGAACCCTGGTCCTTGTGCTTGCCAAAGCAGGTGCTTAGTGCGCTGAGCTATCTTGCTGGCCTGCTCAGCTTAAAAACACTTTTGTTCTGTCTGGCAAGAGCAGAGGTCCTTCCAGGCCCTGCTGGGGACAGCACCCGCTGTGCCTCCTGGGTACTTGAGCCAACTCCGCCTCCCCACCTGCAAATCCTGGGTCTCCTTTAGGCACTCCAGAGCCCTCCCAGCACCCTCCACTCCTGCCCAGCTCCATAGGCCCAGTGCAGCTGCCCTGTCTTTCCACACACAGCCAGAGTAAGGTGGAATGACATCCAAGGGCCTGGGGCAAGGCGCCGCCTCCCTGTCCTGGCCCCTTTGCAGGCTCCTGCCTTGCCACAGCACTTCAGCATCTGCAGCAGACCCTCGGGGGGCACATGAGGGTCCAGATGCTCTGGGAAGCCCTGGTGAATGGTGAGCCGCCCTCTGGGACCGTCCTGTCCTGTGGGGGATGGCACAGGTGCTCCTTGGCAGGACACACAGGTCTGGGGTGTCACCACACCTCCATGCCTCAGCTGAGCACCGAGGGCTCCCACCCACCTTGCGGGAGCCCCTGAGGGAGCCAGGGCCAGGCAGGTGGAGGCAGGGGCCCATCCTCCTTGCCCAGTTAGTCAGGTGCACAGGCGATCTGGTTTCTGTCTCTCCCCTGGCAGCTGGCATGTGGTTTCAGTGTCCTTGAAAGGTACAGTTCCACTTGCCAGTGTCTCCCCAACTCTGAGGCCCAGTAAGGTCACCACCCCACCCAGGGGACGTGCTGCCACAGTCAGCAGAGGACAGTAGAGGGGCCATGGCCCAGGAGGGCCCAGATGCCCCTTCCTGCAGACTCAAGGGTCCTGTCTTGCAGGCCTATGCTGGGGTCACAAGTCTAAAATGCTTCCCATAGTTCGGAGCTGGCTGTGTGACCTGGCCAGGGCATCTGTGTACCCTGAGCAGGGGACAGCTGGGGAGACTGAGGCATGGGGGGGCATAAGTGACTTCTCTGTGCAGAGTGGAGGCCCCTGGTTGGTCTTCAGCTGCACACTGCCCTGCTTTGCCCCAAGAGGCACCTCCTCTGCCTAAGGACCCTGGGCAAGGTGGTTCTGCAGGGGTCCTCTGGAGCTGCCCCATCTTGGGAAGGTGGTCGAGGAGGGTGGCTTGGGGTTCTCTATGCCCCACAGTGTCTCCCGCCATCACTCAGAACAGCTATAGGGAGGGCATGGACAGAGGTGTGAGTTATGGTTGTACCTGTCAAGGCAGCAGCCCAGGGCCAGCCTCTGAGTGCAGATCAGAGTTGGGGTCCCCTTACAGCTGCCTTTCCATTGGGTGGGGGCGCCCATCCACTCACCCTCCTGAGCACCCCTGCTGCCCTGGACACAGCAGTAAGACAGAGGCTTCCTGCCTCCAGAGGGGCAGGCGGCCTGAAGCAGCAGGCCTACTGTGGGCTTCAGGGAGGCCTGGAGGGCCGGGAAGCTGGAGGCAGGCGGTAGCTGCGCAGCCTCAGGCTTGGCCAGGCGTCCACAGCACATGCAGAGGTCCGGAGAGGAGTGTGACTCCAGTGCAGACCACGAGGCAGGGCTGCGGTGGGGTGAGGACGGCAGGGGCAGGGGCTGTGGGCATGCGCAGGCTGTGTGGGCGTTCTTGGACCTGGTTTCTATTCTGAGCGAGGCGGCCAGGAGAAGCTGCGAAGGCCTGGCGCCCTCCTGCATCCCTTTGATGGTGCAGCCAGGGAGGAGGAAGTCCAGGAGGAAGGGCATCTGCTGCCACCGCGCCCTCTCCTGCGCTGGTGCAGGACCCCCGCGCTGAACTTCAGCCAGAGAGGGGCTCCATCCTACTCTTGTACTGGGGGGGGACTGGGCCCGCCCTGGGAGAGACCTCGGCCCCAGCCCTGTGCCTCTAGATGACTCCGTGAAGCACTTCTCCCCATTTTAGCAGTAGCTGGGGTAATAAGAGTGGGCACAGTGTACACCCTGAAACTTTAAAACTTGCTGTGCTGGGGCCGGACCCCAAAGCCTCGGGCACAGCAGGCAGGCACGCTGATCCTGGCCCTAATTCCTAGTCCTGGAGCCTGCAAGGCCCTGTTGGTCCTGAGGCAGGACTGGGTGGGTTTTGAGCTCTCTGCTTCCTTCCTCTGTGAACGCCTCTTTGTTCTGTAAACCCCAATACTCATGTCAGAGCAAGAGGGAGGAGGATGTAGAAGGTACAACTTCTACCGTCAAGAGCATGGCTCTTGGGCTGGGGAGATAGCTTGGTGGTCTAAGTGCCTGCCTGGCAAGTGCAAGGACCCAGGTTCAAACCGCAGTACTGATGCCATGCCAGCCCTGGAACCTCCAGAACAGTGTGCCAGCCACGGAAGCTGGGTGTGATGGTTCACACCTGTAATCCCAGCACTGGGGAGGCTGAGACAGGAGATCTCTTAAAGAGTCTGAGCTGCACAGTGAGACCCTGTACCAAAATAAATAAAAATGAATGTGGCTCTTGGCTGGAAGAATGTGATAGAGAAGACAGAAAACAGGGACAGATGAGGGGGCAGCACCCAAGAAGAGTCACGGGTGTCAGCATGTAAAAAGGTGCGGCGCCGTGGGAACTGCAGCTCTGTTCTGCGTCAAAGCACCCCGCCAGTGGGTGAAAGGATCTCAGGTGGGCTATGCACAGCATGGAACAGTATGCAGCAGTGCAAGGGAACGTCAGTCAGGTGGGCTTTGCAAGCAGCACAACGAACTCGAGCAGCAAGGGTCCAGAGCGGCCAGCCCACTGCCTGGGGCAGTGTGAAGTGGCTACGGATTGTTCAGGCAGCGGTGAAACTATTCTAATGGTGATGACTGTACAACCTTTGGATTATAATAAAAGCTGGATTATATGCTTTGCAAGGATGACTTTTATGGTATGTGAATCACATCCCAACTACAAAATTAGTGTAGTGGCACAACCCTGTAATCTCGTCATTCAGGAGGCTGAGACAGGAGGACCACCACAAATTGGGGCCATCCTCTGCTACCTGGGGGTTCAGGCCCAGACTAGACTACATACGCTTGACCTTTCAAGAAACAAAAAATTTCAAAGTTTGGTAAATGAAAGGGTGCGTGATCTCGGCTGCACGCGGCTGTGCTGAAGCGCCCACGTCCCTCCCACCCTCAGCAAGCTCGCGTAGGAGGGATGAGCAGATTCTCCCAGCCAGGCCCCGCTTTCCCGGGTGGGAGGCGGCACAGGCGGGCGCCGCAGCCTGGCTAGAGAGCCAGCCATGGACAGTGTGTCCGAATTCCTGTCCCCACTTCTGTCCCAGTCTGCCACCACGCGCCCTGCGGGTGGAACTGGAGCTTGGGACTGCAGCCCTGCCCTCCGGGTCCCTTGATGCCCAGTGCTGGTACCTGGGTTCTGGCGATGGCCTATTTTCCAGCACATCTGCGACTGTGAACTTGGCCCAAATCTCATTCTCTGCTGGGCTCCTGGGGCCGCACCATGTGCTCAAGGCACTGGGCAAATGGATTAACAAATGACTCAGTGAATGTAAATCAGAAAGCCTGTGGGGCAGTGGTGGCCCCAGAGGCAGGGCCTCCTACGGCCTGCCTCCCCAGCACCCTGGTCCTGGATGCAGACCCTCTCTGGGTGCTGCGGAGGCAGGGCTGGCATCTGGTTGCTCGGCCCCCGTGCCCCCCCTCGCAAGGGCAGACTTCAAGGCCAACGTGCGTTTCACTCATGGTTTTGTCTTGAGGCGAGGTCTCACTGCGTAGTGCAGGCTGACCTTCACAGACGATCTTCCTGCCTCAGCTTCCCGAGTGCTGGGATGGCAGCATGTGCCACCACGCCTGGCTTACACACTGTGAGATTAAGAATCGCTGTTCATTTAGGTGCACAAATGCTGTTTTAATGATGTCCTGTAAAATGTTAACTTTTAATTGCTTAAGTGGATATGTGTGAACCATGTCCAGATTCACTCAGAGCTCTCCTAAAGGAGGTCCGCGCTCTGGACGAGCGAGCGGCCAACTGGTGCTCATGCCTCGATCTGGGGACTGGAAGGCGGGAATCGATCTTGCTGCTCTCTGCATTCTCCGAAGTAAAGTTTCCAAGGTAAAGGAGAAGTAGGGGAGGTCAGTTATCAACCCGAGGGCTCCTGAGGTCTGTTAGATAGAGACCTTAGCCCCGGGTACAGAAGGGGGAGGAGAGAAGTGTGACCCCAGTGGCAGCCACCTCGTAAGTCATGCCGAAATCATACATGCTGCACGCATTAGGTATCTGAAGCCGCATTGCCACTGCTCCCTGAGCTCCGGGCGCTTGCTTGCCTGAAGCCTTTCCTTTCCCCAGAGGTGGAGGTGAGGTGGGTAGGAAAGACCCAACCTCTTCCCCCAGGTGCCCCTCCTTCCATCTTCCTGCGTGCAGATGTGGGAAGGGCTGCCGTTCCACACAGGGTTGTTGTGGAAACGGGCTCGCGGACAGCATCTTAGCCCAGAGAGCTCTGATCCCCAGTCCTTGCTCTGCAGACTCTCCCTTGTGATACCCTCCCCCAAGCCGCTGGCTGCTAGGGAGACCCAGAGCCCTGAGCTGTCCACAGCGAGAGCTCAGATCCCTTGCCACAAGTGCCAGACGGGAAGACCCACCTTTGGAGCCCTCTCCTGTATCTGCTGCTTTAAGGCCATGACAGGGGTCCCCACCACACCCCCCGCCCCACCCCGGCAGAGGCAGCCACTGTGATCGGGTGGGGGTGGGGGTGGGGTGCCGGCTGGCCTGATCCCAGACGCCACGCTGTAGGTCTAGGAGCTCGGGACCCTCGGGGCGCTGTCAGGACTGGCGGGGCAGGGGGAGGGGCTCCGGTCTGCGTGCGAGTCTAGGCCACGGATCCTGCAACCCCCTGGGAAGGTACTGGGAGGCAGGGGCTTACTCAGTTTCTCCCCATTATCGGCCACCATTCAGGCTTAGGCCGAGGCCCACGGAGGGCACCCAGTTGGGCGTGGGCTCCCAATCCAAGGGTCCCCAAGCTGCACCCGCGCACCGCCCCGCAGACCCCACCTCCCGCGCCGCGCCCCCAGCCCGGGGCCGCGGCTGCGCGAACAAAGCCAACGCGGGACCACTACCCAGACGACTGGCTGGGAACACCGCACCCCGCCTCCGCCCAACGCAGCCTGGGCTGGGGGTCTCAGGGCATCTGGCCCCACCACGGCAGCGTCAGGCGAGGATCCCGGGCCGGGGAGGGCCGGAGAGGGGCGGGGACAGGCGAGGACCCGCGTGAGGGGCGCGAGGCAGCCGGGCCTCTAACCGAGCCGGGCGCGCGGCGGGGCGCACTCACCTCCCGGGCCCTCCGGGGACTCCATGCGGCCGGCGGGCGCAGCAGGGGGCGCGGGCGGCGTCACCCGGCCCGGGCGCGCCAACAGCTGCGGCGGCGATTTGGCCCCGGCTCCGGGCGCAGCGCATCGGGGCGGCAACCGGGGGGCCGCGGCGGCGGGGAGGAGCCCGCGGGGCGGGGCACACAGCTGCTCCCGGGCCGCGATCCCCTCAGCATGTCGCCGGCCCGCTGGACAGGTGCGGCCCCGCCCTGGCCGCGCGCGCCCCCTACCGGCCCGGGCCGCGGACCCCCTCCCCATGGACCCCAGGCCCGGCTCCCCACGCGGTGCGACCCTGGCTGAGGCTCCCAGGAGGTAAGGAACGTATGCTGAGCACGGACTTGCCTTGCAGCTCGCCGTTACTGCGCGAATGCACGCGGAGGGGCTGCACAGTGTGTGTGTGTGTGTGCGCGCGCGCTAGACGGTTAGAGGTGAGGCTGGGGGCGAGGGTAGAGCCCCTACGACCGGAAGGCAGGGCCTCGGCTAGCTGAGCCTGCCCAGGACTCTCAGAAGTGGGCAAGCTCTTCCTGGCTCAGCGTGCCAACTACCCCTCCCCCACCACGGGGGCTTGAACCGCGCAACCCAGAGCCACATCCCCAGCACCTCTCTTTCTCTCTCTCGTTTTTATTTGTAGTCAGGGTCTCTCTAAGCCGTCCAGGCCTGCTGCCTTCCTGCTGTGCTCTCCAGTAGCCGGGGCAGTTGGCATGCGCTGGTGCACCCACCCTGTGCCAAGTTCTCTGGGCTCACATCTCCCAGTTTCTCTGTCTTTCCAGGAAGGAGGCATTCTGATTTTCAGGCAAAGAGGCTGAAGACAGAGGCGGTAGCCCGCTTGGCAACCTGCTCAGAATGGCACAACTCTGGCTAGAAGTCAGAAAGCCCAACCCAGCTCATTCTTCATAACAGGGAGGGCCGTGGAAGAGGTGTTAGCTGCAGGGAGGCTCAGAGCAGCACAGGCCCAACAGCTGCAGCCCAGCCAGGCTCCAAGCCCTGGCTTCCCGCTCGGCGCCAGGCACATCGGTAGCTTCTGGCCCTCGAGCCTAACGGCAGACTAATAGTTCCCTTTTTAATTCGGTTTATGAACCAAGCCCACTGGAGTCCTCGAAAGTGCTTTCTTTAGGACGACCTGAGCTGCCTGCCCCCAGCGCCAGCAGAGGAGGATGTATTTGCCAGGAGCAAGCCGTGCTGCGGAGTAGCTGCTGGCGACAGAGCAGAGCAGGGGCTGCCTTATGAGGGAGCACTCTCGGTCGGTCGGACGGGGGCAGGGGTGGTGCCAGGCTGTGTTTTCCCCAAATAAATACAGCAGTAAGGGAAAAGGCCACAGCAGTATTCCTTCCAGAACCTTCCATGCCACCGAGACTCCTCTGGTTGAGCACTATCAGGGTAAATAACAAATGACAGATGTGATGTAGTGTGGCTCCCCACGACTGGGTCCTAAGAAGGCTGTGACAGAACGAAGAGCCCTGTGGGAAGAACACCCTTGCCAGCAGGAGGCTGCCTGCTTGCGCTCTGGCTGGTGGTGCCCTGAGGGCCTGGGTGGCCGCCAGCCTCACCAGGGAGTGTGTGTGAGTGAGGATGAGGAGCCCCACAAAGTCAGGATCACGTTGCAGAGCCGTGGGCAAGGCACACTGAGGTCCTATGTTAAGCCCCTGCATCAGGGCTCCTTTACACATCTGAGGTACCTGTAATGGCAGGTGTGGCAGCGATTCCCAGTGGGGAGGTAAATAAATGACACAGAGGGGCCCTTGCCGAAGAGCGGTTGCAAACGCAGGTGAGGCGTCATTGCTCACCTCCAGCTCACCCAGTTCTTATACCTGGCCATCAACAGGAAGTGCGACTCTTGAGTTATATATAGTTGGTACTGGGAATGGAACTCTTGACCTTACGCTTGCCAGGCAGGTGCTGTGCCACTGAGCTATGTCCTCAGCCCCTTGTACCGGCTGTTCTCAAACTCACCCATGGGGGCAATGGTGCAGTGAGCCTGCTGTCACCCTGACCCACAGCTTTGAGTTCCTATCTGGCCTTTGTCCTTAGATGTCTCCTTGCTGCAGGATTGCTTTGAAACAAATTTTATACACAGCTGTTATTTCCTTTATTTAAATTAGATTTTATGGCTACATTTTAGACATACATAACGATTAAATTCATCATAGATTTTTTTTTTTTTTTTTTTTTTTAGGGAAGGGTCTATAGGGTCTTCAGGGTCTCACTACTAGATCAGACTTGTAGTGATCTGCTTGTTTACAGCCTCCCAAGAGCTGGGCTGACAGGCATGTGCCACCATGCCCAGTCTCAGTTGCTGGCTCAGTGTGCTCCAGGGGCAGGGCCTGGCACAGCAGGCCTGGGGACCAAACCCCTGGCCCCTGTGCCTGCTTGCAGGTGCTTTAATCCACTGAGCTATTTGGTCAGCCCATCATAGAGAATTTGTACCTGTATGTGATATGACTTAGCTCTATCCTCCCTGTTCCCCTCCCTCCTTCTTCCTTCCCCATTGACAAAATCTCATTTCCTTCTGAAATGCTTATTTATTTATTTATTTATTTATGGAAACAGAGTCTTGCTATGCAGTTCAGGCTGGACTTGAACTCACTTCGTAGCTCAGGCTGGACTCAAACTCACAGTGGTCCTCCTGCCTCAGCTTCCTGAGTGCTGGGATTACACGCAGGCACTGCCCACCTGGCTATTATTTATCTCTAAGACAAGGTCCAGTCCTGCTACCCTTACATCTGGGACCGTAGTGAGTTACTCCAGAGGTATTTTACCTGAAAGACCGAGTCGTTGCTTTAGGAAGTCAAACATTAGACAGAATGTTCAGTTCGTCTTTAGGTTCTAACATTTGCTTCGAGGTTTACAGGAAGCTGGAATGCCATTGGAGTTCCTGAGCTGCACAGTGTGATGCTGAATAAAAGTTTCTTAAACCACATATGTGTAGAAAAGGCTTCTAAAAATAAGCTTTCAACAAGAAAAGCATACCTCATGGCTGGCCTTGCTGGGGCCTGGCAGTCTGCAGCCAGGGTTCCCTAAAACAGCTGTCTCTGTAGTCCACACTGACAAGCCAAGCTGCGCTGTTGACATGTGACAAATGAATACCCAGTCTAGACTATTCTGAGCTAACCCTCCTATTCTTGTCCTTTTTGCTGAAAGAAGCTATTGTTAGTGCATTTATTTAGTTCAGAAACCCTTGTCAGACTTGTAAAGCAAAAAGTAGCCAGCGTGGAGCACTGAGGATGCTGCGTCTGTTAAGTGTTAATAACAACCGTTACCCCGGCCCTGCTGCATTGTCCGCCCTGCCAGGCCTCCTGTGGCAACCCCGCCGCCAGGCCAGCTTGCCAAGGAGGCTTCTGCCAGGCAGACAGACGCCTCTTGGTTGTCCAGGCTCAGCAACTGGGCCAGACTTGACAAAGCCCTTGGGGCCTCCTGGAAATAAATGTGCCAGGGCTCCGTGATCCTTGAATCAGTGATCTCCCAGCCAGCCTTTCCTCTCCAACAACACAGCGGTGGGTGGTGAGCAGGAGGCACTCTTGGTGCACTGAGGACCCCCAGTTCCCAGGTGAGGTCGGTGACCACGGTAGGTAGGAACTCCTGAGCCTTGCTTTATTACACTTTGCCCCAGTCTTCACCCCCAAACTGTAGGAAGCAAGGCCTGCTAGGACACCACTTTTTTTTTTTTTTTTTGTGGCCAGGTCAGTCCACCCTGGGGACAGAGCTGGTGCAGTGTGTGGTGCTGGGGATCGAACCTGCAGTCTCTGCACTTGCCCAAGCTTGCCTAAGCAGGAGCTTTAGACTCTTGAGCTCTCTCACCAGTCTGAGACCACTTTTTAAGATAATGGTAAAATTGAGTTTCAGAAAAAGCAAAACACCAAGTGGTGCATAAGGACAGGCATCAGACTGAAGATATGGCTTGGTGGTACAGTGCCCAGTGCCTGCCTGGCAAGCACAAGGTCCTGGGTTCCATTCCCAGTACCGCGCGCGCGCGCGCACACACACACACACACACACACACACACACACACACAGGCAGCCCCTTGTATGTACGCAACAGAGTGGCTGCAGAGGTTGGGAACGCATCTTGGAAAATGTAAAACAGCAGTTTTCAGAGCACGTAGTTAGGAAAGGAAGCGACAGCCTCCATTTCCGGAGCTTGTCTGGAGGCCTCTGGCAGGGAGTGGAAGGGGCCAAACGGAGGTCTCTTCGGGCAGAGCTTTTTATTGCCTGAAGGGGACAATTCCTTCTGAAATGTCAGCTCAGCACTTCGGCGTCAAGTGGGAACTGAGTTCTCTTTCCTGTTTGCTTCCCTGAGGGTCTCTGGAAACCCCGCTGTGCCATTCTTGATGCACCAGAAGAGAAGCGAAGGCTCTTCTAAGGGTTTCGAAATGCTGAGTGCCGGGCAGATTTTCCACCAAAATCCAGCTCAGTTTGGGTGTTTCCGAGCTTTGGGTGGCCGACTGGTCCTTCACTCACTCACTCAGTCCTCTTCGCTCATGCATCGACTCGTCTTTATTGACCGAGCACCTGCCTAGCACGGTGCCCAGCATTTTTGGGACCAAGGCCCGGTTTCTCGGAAGGCAGTTTTTTCGCCGATTGCGCACCCTAGGTCTTGCGAGGCGCTTTGCTCAGTGGGGTCCGCCCTCCGCCACGCCTGGCGCCGCCTCCGGTTTGCCAGGAGGCGGAGCTCCGGGGGAGCGGCTGGAAATGCAGGCGAAGCGTTATTCGCTCGCCGGCGGCTCCCTTCTGGCTGCGGTTCGCTCCGTTCCTACACCGGCCCGGGGTCGAGTGCCCGGGCTGCAGGAGAGAAGCGGGCGCAGCAGTTCTGCTTCACGGTGCCTGAGTTCTGGGGGCTGGGGGTAGGCTGGGGACCCAACCATAGACTGATGCCCTCCCCTTTGAAACAGCGGCTCGCGGCCATCCTCCTGCCTCAGCTCCTGCACTGCTGGAATTACCGGCGTGCACCGGCGCGCCCGCCTCCACACAGTGGCCTTTAGGGAAGTCGGGGAGATCAGGCGTCTCGGAGACCACAGGGCGCCAGCACCGTCTCACCAACTAGCACAACCAAGGCTCCTTCCGGGTGCGCAGTACATCTCGCGAGGCTCCCCGAGACTTCGCGCGGGATCTCCGCCTCTCGGTTGCCGGGAGACAGCGCCGCCGCCTGAGCAGACAGAGTTGGTGTCCCGTCCTGTCCGGCATCATGGTGAGTCCGGGACCTCCGTGCGGGGCCGGGGTCCCGCACGCGGAGACTCGGGGCGGGAAGCGGGGTGTCTCGGGCCTGCGTGGGTGGAGAAACCCCTGTCGCGGGAGGGGTGCCCACGTAGGGGCCGGCGCGGGCGGACTGAGCTCGGGATTCCTCAGCTGGCCATTGGATGTGCCCCCGGGCCTGGCCTGCGCTCAGCGGAACCGAGGCCTGGGCTCTAGGGTGCTGTGTGTACGCAATGATCCTGCAACTCGCGCAGATGCAGGCGTGGGGTGCAAGGAGTCCCGAAGACAGAACCCGGGTCTCTCTGATCCCAGAACCCGGGGCTTCACTGGAGAGGCTCGGGGTGCATGAGGGCCTCGTAGAGAAGCCTGGGGTGGTGGGTCCGGGACACACTGCACTGGACTCGTTTCCACCAGGGAGCCCTGGCGCAAGGTCTAGGGTGCCGCTTCGGGTAATAATTGCTGATTCCATAACCTCTTCTCCATGCCTTACCCAGTCACCTTCCCTGGGGGTTCTCATTGTTGAGCCTAAGTAAACTTGCATTCCCCGAATTAATTATTTAATTAATTAATTGGCCGCTCAGCCTGTCCTGGGGGTGGAGCTGGCGCAGCACGTGCTGTGGCTGCCTAAGTCTCGCCTTTGCAGGGAGAGAGTGCATTTTTCTGCGAGGTTCGTCTTACCCTTGGCCCTTCTGTAGGTGTGTCTGCAGGATGTGTGAGGGCGAGGGCGGGAATATGCAGCTGCAGCCTGCAGAGTGACGTGGTCAGGCGGGTGCTCCCATGGGGGCGTGAGGGGAGAGGAAGCGAGGGGGAGAGGGACCAGGCGGATCCTACCCAAACGCTTATGGATGCCAACGAGAGCCTTCCAAGAAGGGGGAACCACTTGGTGGACTTATTTTACTTACCCAGTACGTTTTTCAACCCAAGGCACCCAAGAAGAAAGGGAAGAAAGGTAAACCCAAGGGCACCCCGGTCGTGGATGGCCTTGCTCCCGAGGAGATGAGCAAGGAGCAGGTGAGCAGGGCGCACTGGATCTGAGGGTGGACGGAGCAGACGCTCTCCTGGCGAGCAACTCCCCCTCGCACCCTTCTCCCCTGGGTCTAAAGCCTCCTGTTCTGTCAGAGCAGCTCCGCCTCCCTCATGTTCATGGGTTCCATCAGCCCCAGCTGATGATGTGACCACATATCTTAAAAATGTAAGGCTGAGGCTGAGGCAGGAGGATCGATGTGAGTTCGAGAGCAGCCTGGGCTACAAAGTGAACTCAAGGCCAGCCTGAACTGCATAGTGAGACCCTGTCTCAAAAAGACAAAAAAAAGAAAAACAAAAACAAAAAGGCTGGGCACAGTGGTGCCTATGTGTAATCCTAGCCCTAGCCCTTGGGACGCAGAGGCAGGAGAATTGCAAGTCGAGGGACAGGCTGGGCAGCTTACCGCGATGCTGTCTGGAAGCCAAAACAATAAAGGACCAGGATGAAGCTGCGTGGTAGAGTGCCTGTCAGCATGTTGAGGCTCTGGCTGAACCCACCCGCCTCCCCAGCAAAGAAAGCAAAGCAAACAGTAACCCCAAACCATCCTCATTAAGAACTTTTTGTGGTACTGGGAATCAAACTCAGGGCCTTATACTCAGGGCGGGCAGGCGCTTAGGTCGCTGAGCTATATCCCTGGCCCCTCATTAAGGAACTTTCTAATGGGGCATAGGAATTTAGAAGAAAATATCTTTGTGATATAATAGCTATTTTTGACTTTCTGTGTTTTTTTTAGTTTTACCCCACTGTGCACCTGGTGTTCACAGAGCTGTTATTATGTTATACACATGGATGGCATGCCTCTTGATTCACTATTAAATGTTATAGCAAAAAGGAGTTTTTGAGAGGAGCATGATACTGGGGCCGGCGAGATTGCTCAGTGGTCTAAAGCGCCTGCTTAGGCAAGCTTGGGCAACCACTGGGACTGCGGTTCGATCCCTGGCACCGCATGCTGTGCCAACCCCACCCCTAGGGCAGGCTGAGCCAGCCATAACATAAATAAACAAAATTAAAAAAAAAAAAAAAAGGATAGGGGTTGGGAAGATAGCTCCATGGCACAAGTGCCTGCCTGGCAAGTGCAAGGTCGTGAGTGCAAACCCCGGTCCCATTAAAAAGGAAAGAAAGGAGCATGATATACCTAAAATCATTGTCTCAGTATGATTCAGATGTTGACAGGAGTCCTACCCGGAAGTAATGGGTCTTTTTCTTTTGACTATTATATATAATGTCTGCGTATCCTGTCTGTCTGTCTGTCTGAACATGGAAGGAGTCCTGTGAGCCAGAGTTGGAGCTGAGTGTGGCCCTTTGAGCCGTGGCCGGGTGCTTTACTCCACGCAGGCAGCTCGGGGCTGCTCCTCCAGGGTGCAGGCTCTAACTCGAGGGTGGTGAGGGCGGAGGCCAGGTGAGTGCTGCTCTGCTGACCGGGCCCGAGCTTTGATGTGGCGGTGGGTAGGTGGGTCATCCCTAGGATGACTGAGTAGATATGTCTGTGGCGTCTGCAGGGCCGGGGCTGCCGCTGCACACTGGACAGTTGAGGTGCCGACAGCAGGGGCTGGGGAAGCAGATCGCCTGGAAGCTCAGGCCCTGCACAGGGCAGCTTCGCCAGGCCGTTGGATTCTGGGGACGTTGGATTCTGGGGCTGTCTTCAGGTTTGTCTGGTCTTTTTCTGTGAGCCACAGAGTCGCCATGCAGTTCAGCCTGGCTTTGGACTTATCATGTAGCTCATGTTGTCCCTGGACGCATGTTAATCCTCCCACCTCAGCCTCCCAAGCCCTGGGATTACTGGTGTGCACCATCACATGCAGCAGGCTTTCTGATTCTTCAAGAGAAACTAGAAATGTGGACATGGACAAGAAATGAAGTATTTAGCGATGACAGATTTTGGCTTGGGACTAAAATCTACTGAGGTTCAGATGTCTACCAGTTTTGTATATTTTTTGATTAACATTGTATTGAGGGGGAATATTTTGTCACTTATTTTGTGCAGATGCTGCTGCATCATTTTCATATCTATTTTTGCATATATTTCTTCTAGTTGATAGGCTATAACTTTCAGCCATTTTGCTATTTAAAATTGTCTTACATAATTTCATTATTTTTTATTTTTGTGTGTTTTTGAGATGGTCTAACTATGTAATTCAGACTGGCCTAGAATCTTTTTTTTTCTTTTTGAAGTAGGGTCTTGCCATGCAGTTCCGGCTGGCCATGTGCTCACTTTGTAGCCCAGGCTGGCCTTGAACTCTCAGTGCTCCTCCTACCTCAGCCTCCCAAGTGCTGAGGTTAAAGATGTGCATCCCAGGCCTGGCTTTATTTATTTATTTATTTTTGGCTTTTGGTAGTTATAATACAAGAATTTTTGTCGCTATTTTTATAATCATAGTGAGATCAATACCGTTCGGCCAAGAGCTCTTCCTTCTTTTGAGGGATTTCGTTCAAGTGGGTTCCCTAGGATGACTGAGTAGATATGTCTGTTCTATGATTACTAGCCAAATTCAAGAGAATCCTGCCACTTACTGATGGTCTCATCCCGGAAGCCTCCGAGCAACAGGCTTTAACCTGTCACGTTGCTTATTTTTGGTGATGTGCCCCCCCCCCGCCCCCGCCCTTGCGTCTGCGCCCCTGCGTCCGAGCCCCAGCAGACCCCGGCTGGACCTCAGGTTCCCTGGCTTGTGTGCCCGGCCAGGTGGAGGAGCACGTTGCGCGTATCCGGGAGGAGCTGGACCGTGAGCGGGAGGAACGCAACTACTTCCAGATGGAGCGGGACAAGATCCACACGTTCTGGGAGATAACGCGGAGGCAGCTGGAGGAGAAGAAGGCCGAGCTGCGGAACAGAGACCGGGAGATGGAGGAGGCCGAGGAGCGGCACCAGATGGAGATCAAGGCGAGCGAGGCTGGCTCACCCGTGCACAGGGCTTGGCACGGGGCAGCGGGGCGCTCTCTGTCCAGCCCTTTATGCTGGAACCTGGAAGGCCAAGGAAAAGAGACAGGAGCCCTGCAGGGATGGGGGTCCTGGTCCTGGGGCTGTGCAGGCAGGAGGGCCGGACAGAGCGACCCCCGCAGTCTCGCTCTGTCGCTCTGGGAGCCTAGGGGCAGGCAGCGGGTGACAGGCACACCTTTCTGCCTGCAGGTGTACAAGCAGAAGGTGAAACATCTGCTGTATGAGCACCAGAACAACCTGACGGAGGTGAAGACCGAGGGCACCGTGGCCATGAAGCTGGCGCAGAAGGAGCACCGCGTGCAGGAGGGCGCCCTGCGCAAGGACATGCGGGTGCTCAAGGTGGAGCTCAAGGAGCAGGAGCTGGCCAGCGAGGTGGTCGTGAAGAACCTGCGGCTGGTGGGTGTGCGGGACCCGGGTGGGGGGGGTGAGCCTGAGCCTCGTGCTGCCCAGATTCCTCATCATTCCACAACGGGACTTCACGTTTCTGGGTCAAAATTCCTGCATTTTTGTAATTCATTGAAACACACATACACACTCCCACACAAAGCCCATGGCCAAATAAGCCCTATTTCAGGGCCCAGTGCAGAATTCTCAATATCCTCAGAGGAAAATCTAGCAGAGGACTTTTTCTCGGTGCTGTGAGCCCGGCCCTGCACACTGTGTAGGGGACGCATCAGACACAGCTGGAAACACCAGCCTCCTGGGCTGAGAGAGAGGCCGGCGGTTTCCAGCTGGGACCTGAAACTCATTTGCTGAGCATGCACCTGATTGGCCCCATGACCAGCTGCGTCCCGCACACGGGGCTTGAGACACAACAGCCCGTCAGTGCTTGCGGTGTCATGGGGATGAGTGTGGAGGGGGGACGGAGAGCGGGGCTGGAGCTGCAGGTGGCTGGGCAGAGGCCGCAGAGGTTGCCTCACTGGGAAAGTGACGTTGGGGCAAAGGAAAGTCTGGGTGAGCTAGGTGGCCAGGCCCGGGGAGGCCAGCCCAGGGAGAGGGACAGGCGGGTGGGCAGGCCCGGGGGGCCAGCCCAGGGAGAAGGACAGGCGGGTGGGCAGGCGGAGGAGGCAGCCCAGGGATCCCAGGGAGAGGGACAGGCATGTGGCCAGGCCCGGGGAGGCCAGCCCACGGAGAGGGACAGGTGGGTGGGCACGCAGAGGGGGCAGCCCAGGGATCCCAGGGAAAGGGACAGGCGGGTGGGCAGGTGGAGTGGCTAGCCTAGGGAGACCAGCTCAGGGAGAGGGACAGGTGGGTGGGCAGGCAGAGGGGGAAGCCCAGGGAGAGGGACAGATGGGTGGGCAGATGGAGGGGGCAGCCCAGGGATCCCAGGGAGAGGGATGGGATATGGGCAGGCTGGGGATGGGCACCCGCTGTGTACGAGGTGCCCACTGGCTGGCTGCATGGCCTGGAGAGCCCCCAGGAGGCTGGGCTGCTGGGTTAGGAAGCAGCACCTGTGTTTCCTGCCTGGGCACTGCCTGGCCTAGCAGACTCTGGAAGTAGCACTGGCGGCCACGGCCTCGCCCATGGTTGGGCCCTCCAGAGTGACCTGAGAAACACTGAGTCGCTGCTTTGACATTAATTCATGAACCCGAAGCCTGGTGTGGGGCTGTTATGCTCTGGTCCTTCCTTTGGGGAACATAAGTTAATTTTTTTTTTTTTTTAGTTCAAATGTTTACATATAATAATTGTTGAAGAAAGGAATTTTTGAGTGCTGCCTAAGTGGCAGTGAAGTGGGTTTGCAGGAGTTGTAAAAGGCTGTGGAGAAAGCCTGCGGCTCCTGTGGACGCAGCTGCCGGCCTCTGGCCTGGGAGCTTACGTGTGTGAAGGCCTGTTGGACCCAGCAGCAGCCTCCATGGGGAAGTGAGCTGTGCACGAGGTGACCGGTACCGTGACCGATACCGCGTTCTTCTGGGCATGTTTTGTGAGCTCAGACATGAGAGGAGAGAGAAACTCGCCAGTGAGCAGCAGGAGCACGAGCTTCCAGAGCTGGAGTCTGCACAGGGCGGCAGGGGCGAGGGACAAGGTCGCCCTGGAGGGGTGGTGTCTAGTGACCTCTTGCTCTTGCCTGTCTAGAAACACGCCGAGGAGATCACCAAGATGCGGAATGACTTTGAGAGGCAAGTCCGAGGTCAGTTTCCCACATGCGCGCCGTGTAGCACGCGTGCGCGAGGACCCCTGTCAGAAAGTAACTGCCCAGGACTGGGCGTGGTGGCGCGTGGGAGGCTCAGAACAGGAGGAACACTACGAGCCCCATCTGTGCAGTGAGACCCTGTAGACCCTGTACTGAATACATTTAAAAAAAGTGATCGTCCAGACACGTGCTAACCCAGTGCTCAGCCAAAACGAGAGAGCCCACTGCCAGGTGCACGAGGCGCTCCCAAGGCCTGGAGACCCCTCGGGTCCCAGCGCGACCCAGTCCTGTGCAAGCCATAGGCTGCGAGTGCCACACACTTCCTCGCTGCCCTCTGAGGTCGAGTGGACGGCAGGCAGTGGCTCTTCCACCCTGCGGGTGACATTCTCGGAATAGTCCTGGCTCCCAGGCGAGAAGGCTCAGTTTCAGTCTGGCTGGTTCCCAGCCCAGGCCTGCCACCTGTGGCTGGACAGCTGCTGTGGCTGGTGCCTGCTGGGCTCAGCTGACAGCCAGCGAAGAGCCCCACGCAGACATCTGTTGCGGTGCCCGTCACCGGTGGCCCAGTGGGTGAGAGCGTCACCTGCAGGCAGCGCAGGTGGAACCCGTCCTTGTCCCACTGGGCTGGGCTGGGCCGAGCCGGGCCGCCTGCCTGTGTTCTGGCCACCCGTCCCTCTAGTCCCAGGCCCTGGTACAGAGTCCCTCATCCCTGGAGCTGCTGTTGCCTGTGCCTCCTTGGCTGAGCTTCTGTGTGTGCTGCTGCTGCCTTTCAGAAATCGAGACCAAGTATGACAAGAAGATGAAGGTGCTAAGGGACGAGCTTGACCTGCGCAGGAAGACCGAGATCCACGAGGTGGAGGAGAGGAAGAACGGCCAGATCCACACCCTGATGCAGCGCCACGAGGAGGCCTTCACGGACATCAAGAACTACTACAACGACATCACGCTCAACAACCTGGCCCTGATCAACTCGCTCAAGGTGCCCACTCAGGGCTGGGGGCCGTGCGTGGCCTAGCGTGGGCTGCAGAGCCTGGGGTCTAGCTCTCCACGGGTGGAGAGAGTGTGCAGGGCCTCCGGTGCCGCCTCACCCAGGGCTGCAGGTGGACGCTCGTGTCAGTGTGGGGAGTGTGAGGGAAGGGATAGTCCTGAGGTGACCAGACACTGCCAGGCAGAGCTGCAGTAGGCATCTCCCTGTGGCCCGGCCGCTATCGTGGGCAGCTATCGTTCGTGGGCAGCTATCGTGGGCCGCTATCGTGGGCCGCTATCGTGGGCCGCTATCGTGGGCCGCTATCGTGGGCAGCTATCGTGGGCAGTTACTGTTGTCTCTGGTCCTAGCAGTGCAGGGTGTCTGCAGTGGAGCATGACCTTGGTGCAGTCTCAGTTTGCTGCGTCCTAGCAAGTTCCGACTAGGTTAAGAAACATGCTGGGTCTGGTGGCACACACTGTTTTCGCAGCATTCTGGGAGGCTGAGGCAGGAGGATGGAAAATTTGATCCCAGGCCAAAAAAGCTCAATGACTTAATGAAACCCTTTCTCAAAATTAAAAAGAGGACAGGGCCCTCAACCAGAAACACCGTCTTCCAGTAATTTGCCAAAATGACCAAAACAAGGGCAAGAGGAGGGAAGCTGGGTCTGTGTTCTCTAGGCCTTTCAGCAAACATGGCACTGTTCCTTTGGCCACAAACAGGCAAATCTACAAAAGGGTGATACTGTAGCCATCAGGGAATGGGTTCTGTGCCAGAGGAACGCCTCAAGTGTTGCCGTTGCAAAACGGGAAGAGGCCAGTGATAAGTTCAGGGTGTGGCAGAGAGACAGGCAGAAGGAGAAAGAGAAGAGGGCTTTACTTTCTTTGAGGACACAGGAGAGAATGTGAGGAAGAATTAGGAATTGTTTTTCTCTCGATTATAGACAAAGGGAGGCAGAGGCTTTCATGGCCTTTTGCCAGAGGTGGAGTTGGGAAGGGATGTTTAGATAAACCTGAGGGAGCTTACTGGGGGTCTGCCCTGAGGTGGCGGGAAGGGGAGAGAAAATTATGTCTTGGGCAGAGTTGGAGAAGAAGGGGGAAGATGGGAATTCACACCAGGGCCAGAACCTGTCATATCTGTTACCCAGCATGCTGTTGGCGTTGTTGTAAATAAGCAAGTTTAGGGCAGGATACTCTCCAAGAGGATTATGTGTGTGGGGAGCATATTAAACACTCAGAGTCGAGATAGCTTCCCAAAATGTGTCAAGGAAATTGACCAGAAAAAGACGGGGAGCCAGAGAGAAAGGGTCCTGGGCTCAACATGAGCACCGGCCTCCTTCTCAGAGAACAGGCTCTGTGGGAATGGGGAGGGAGGGGGGACCTGCCCCCTGCGAAGTCGCCTCATCCCTGCCAGTCAGCACCTCACTGGCAGCCAGGTGTTCCAGGGCCCACCTGAAGATAAAAGATCAACCTGTGTTGTGAGGATGGTTTTCTTAGTTGTGGTGCATTTTTACCTCAGCAATATTTGGATCAGATTTCCACTGTTCCTAGTAATTATGTCTACTCTTTACTCTTCAGTGTTTTTCTCGCTAAAAGATATTGCTGAGGTATTGTGCATGTGTATACCCAATATTCAAATATTTGTAAAATATTTATATCGGCTTGAAGATCCTGTAAGTCACCGAGGGGAAAAGACGTACCAAAATAAGTGGAAGTCACTTCAGTTAAGCACATGGAAGTCCACTTCAGTTAAATAAATGGCTTAAGGCCAGCGAGATAGCTTAGTGGACTGAGTGCCTGCTTAGGCAAGCGCAGGGACCGGGGTTCAATCCCTGGCACCGCATGCCATGCCAGCTCTGTCCCCCTCAACTGCTGAACGAGCCACTTAGACTAGGCGTGGTGGCGCACGCCTATAATCCCAGTGCTGGGGAGGCTGAAAACGGGAGAATCACTACACGTCCGAGCTGCATAGTGAGACCTTGTACCAAATAGATAAATTATTCAGAGCACCTATAAAAAATAAAAAAAGAGGGTGGGGCTAAGGATGTAGGTTAGTGTGACGGTTCTGGGTTCAGTCCCAGTGCCAAAACCACAGAAGACTACGTACGTGAAGCAAGCCTAGGCTCTCGCATGTGTGAGGCTGGAGGGCCCGTCTGTCCCAGGCCCCCGGCCCAGCCCCTCTACACCCTGCTGCGCCACAGGAACAGATGGAGGACATGCGCAAGAAGGAGGAGCAGCTGGAGCGGGAGATGGCTGAGGTGTCCTCGCAGAACAGGCACCTGGCCGAGCCGCTCCAGAAGGCCCGGGAGGAGATGGCCGAGATGCAGAGGAAGCTGGCAAACTACAAGAGGGACAAGGAGATCCTCACGGTGAGTTTCCTGCCGAGTTCCCCTCCTTGGCACGTGCCATCCTGCGCTCAGCTGACATCTGGGCCCCGCCAGCCCCACCCTCAGGGCATGGAGAGAGGCCAGGAGGCCGGCTCTCCGCACTGCTGCTGCAGGAGACAAGGGCTTGAGCTCTGCGACCCGCTTGTCGGCCTGCGTTGCGCTGGACAGTACTTGTACTCCTGTCGTCTCCCAGGCGCCTGTGCTTGAGCTCTGGGTGTTCTCTGGCCTGCACCTGTCTCCTCCCTAGAGCACGAAAGCACATTTGAAGGTGACTGAGAAGGACCTGAAGGACCTGCAGTGGGAACATGAGGTGCTGGAGCAGCGCTTCCTCAAGGTGAGGCCTCAGGGTCCAGGTGGTCTCTGGCCAGAGACTGAGCTGCCTGCCTCTTTTGGAAGGCCGGGTGTCTCCCAGGTCCGCAGAAGCAGTGCGGCTTGAGCAGGGGCGCAGGCAGGAGGTGGCTTCTCCCTGGGGAGACATCGCCTGTTGAGGGCCTTGCCACCCACTCCAGCCTCATCCCGCAGGTGCAGCAGGAGCGGGATGAGCTCTACCGAAAGTTCATGGCAGCCATCCAGGAGGTGCAGCAGAAGACGGGCTTCAAAAACCTGCTGCTGGAGCGCAAGCTGCAGGCGCTGAACGCGGCCGTGGAGAAGCGGGAGGTGCAGTTCAACGAGGTGCTAGCAGCCTCCAACCTGGACCCCTCCGCGTTGACTCTTGTGTCCCGCAAGCTTGAGGTAGGTGCGGGATGGGCTCCTGCTGCCAGTGGGCCTCACCCTGTACTGGGCCACCTGCGAGGACACAGGGCCTCTGCGTGCACCGCGGTCTCCTCTTGGTGCTGCTGAGGGCTCCTGGGTTTCCTAGCCCCCTTTTTTTTGGTACCAGGACTCAGGACTCTGCCTGCCAGGCAGGTACTTGTGCTGCCGAGCTGCATCCCCAGCCCCCCTAAGCCGTACTGCCTTGAGGATCGGGCATGGCCTGGTTGTGGAAAAGTATCTCTCAGAACTCTGGCTCTGAGCTCCGTGGCCACTGGCCAGGCCCAGCAAGGCCAGGGATGGTGGTGGCGCCCGGAAGCCCCCAGGATGCGCTGGCTTGGGGCAGGGACAGTGCCTAGGGGGTAGGGTAGGGCGTGGGCACCCAGGTGCCTCGGAGCCTGCGGCAGTGTGGGAGTCGTGGGGGTGAGGCCTGCCCAGAAGCCAGGCACTCGCTCCTCTGGTGGCGCTGCTCAGCTGGAACTGTTGGGGGCCTGGGTGGGGGCAGCGGTAAGTAAAGCAGAGTGGCCCCGGCCCACTGCCACCTCGGCCCACTGCCCCCTGAGAGGCAGGGCGCTTGGCCGGCTGCAGGTTGCAGGCCGCAGGCCGCAGGCTGAGACGCACCCTTGCAGCTCATCTGTTGCCGGCTCGCTGAGCTGCTGCCGGGGACTGTGTCTCCACGTTCTTCCCCCACAGTGGAGAGTCCCAGACACACTTTGGCTGACATTGGAATCTCAGCCAGCTGGGTGGCTGGTGGCTGCCGGGCCCACAGCTGGTGTCCAGTAGGCCTGGCATGGCTTCCCGGGGCCCCTGGAGACACGGTGACTCCCAGACACGCTGGCCGCTCTGAAGTTGGAAATAGCTGCTCCTTAAGCTCCACCAGGCCAGCTGGTCTTGGGGAAACCCGTAGCACGAGGCCGTCCGTGTGTGTGCTCGCGTTGTGTCGGCCCAGGCAGCTGTGGCCCCTGCTTGCGGCTCCCTCTGTCTGCAGAGGGGCTTCTACCGAGTTCCACGGGCAAGATTGCTTTCTTTTTTTTCTTTCAAGGAAAAAAGATTTATTTTGGTTGAGGATTTTTGAGGTCGTAGTCATGATCCGCTGGCCCTGCCCTGTCGGGGCTGTGGAGGGGAGGGTGCGATGGAGCAGAGAGCCAGGGCAGTGTTGCCAGGGAATTTGTCGGCGTGGTTCGGCCGGGTTCACATCCGCTCTGTCCCGCAAGCCTCCAGGCCAGCTGTGGTAGCTTTGTGTCCCGTCCCTGGGCAGCATTCACAGCATGCCAGCCTGGCTTGCCCGCTGCTGTCCTCTCTGCCTGTTTCCTGTCCCCGCTGAGGCCTGTGGCACAGGATGTCCTGACTGTCCTGCTCTGCCCCTGAGGAGCCTCTGGGCCTGGGGGTGCAGGGCCAAAGGCCGTTGCAGAGGACATGTCTTCTGTGTCCTGGACACAAGGCCAGTTGGGAACCATGGAATGTTTAGGCACAGCGGAGCGGATGGGAGAGAGCCCGCTGTGCCCCCGACAGCACGGGGTGAGCGGGCAGGGCCCGGCTCCCACAGCCAGCCCAAAAGGCCTTGCCCTGCTGGGGAGGTGGGGGGCGGGTCCCAGGTGGCCTCCGAGTGCTTCCAGCCAGGTGTGGTGTCACTGGGACAGATACATCTCGGGCAGGCAGAGAGTGAGACCCTGGAAAGCACAGGGGCCACCCCACTCCACGGGAGGGGCAGGCCGATCCCATGCTGCCAGGGGGGTGGGATTTGGTGAGGAGAGGCAGTCATAGCCACACTGTCACCCTAGTCTGGGCTGGTTGTAGGTCAGTCCTGCCTTTCCTGATTGTGGGCAAGGGACCTTCCAGGGAAGTGACAGTGTCCCCCTGTGGGGACACTCCTCACGATGGACAGGTCAGGGCTTGAGGGGCTTCCCTGGGCTCTGGAGCTGGCTGGGCCTGGTCTTGGGCCTCAGTCTGGCTCCCACAGCCCTCCGCAGACAGGACCCCTGCAGCCTAACCGTGTGACAGCTCCCAGAGACCAAGCCGTGCAGACCCAGCCCATGGCACTGGGGCCGCCGCGGTCAAGTTTGACTTACTATGTATTTGGTTTTTCTTGAGACAGGGTCTTGCTTTGTAATTCAGGCTGACCTTGAACTCAGTGTGTGGCCCAGACAGGCCTTAAACTCTTGGCAGTCCTCCTGCCTCAGCCTCCTGAGTGCTGGGGTTCAGGCTATGCCACCATTGTTTTAGTTACTGTTCTGTCATTGCTGGGACAAATACCTGACGCGCAAGCTTAGGGAAGGAAAGGTTTATTTAGCTCGCGTTACTGGAGGTTTCATAATTTAAAGCAGCCTGAGTTACACAGCAAGACCTTCAGACTATGTCGCTGTGTCCAGGATGATTCACTCCATATGAACGAGAGACCATCGCCTGGGTAGGGGGGGAGGCCCTCTGACAGTGCGCTGTCACTTTAATGGTTGGCACCTCTCTTGGCCACGCCCCTCAAGCCCTGCCCTAGTCTTTTGGTCCCGCCCCTTGAGCCTGGCTTGACAGCCCCATGATTTACATGAGGCTTTGAGGGGACAACTAGGTACAAACCATAACAACCATCCTTTGCCACGTGGTAAAGTTTTAAAAGTTATAGAATACTTCTTTTCAGTTAAAAGCAGTTGGCGCAGTGTGGTCACGTGGCTCCATGGGTGGCTTTCGGTGGAGGCCTGGGCCAGGTGGCGCTGTCCACTGTGCTGCCGCTGTCCACTGTGCTGCCGTTCCTCGAGGGTCCTGGGCACGTTTCCCTGGGGAGCTGCAGCAGTGCGGTGTGCTCTCGGTTTCCGCTCTCTGCCTGCTCGCTGGGCCTGGCTCTGGGCGGCCTTTCGTGGCCGACAACTGTGTGGATGGGCCGAGCCTGCCCATTATCCCCTGGACTTCTTGGGATCCTTGGGGAGCCCCAGATTCACACCACGCTGTGCCTCGGCCAGGACGAGCCTCAGGTGCTTCCTCCTCCTCTCCCTAGGATGTTTTGCAGTCGAAGAACGCCACCATCAAGGACCTGCAGTACGAGCTGGCACGGGTCTGCAAGGTATGGCGGGGCCTTCCCCCTCCGCCTCAGTCTGCCACGTGCAACTGGGGTGGCGCGGCCCTAGCATCACTTGGCTGGGCACGTGGCCTGAGGTCTGCCCAGCACCTGCGTGGGGCGGGGCCCTGAGCTGCTCCCGGAGTCTTTCTCCTCATTCTGCAGTGCAGCTGCCCCAGTATGACCCAGCAGCACCCTCGTGGCGGGTGCGCTCTGCATCCCTGCATCCCTGCATCCCCGCATCCCCGCATCCCTGCATCCCTGTTGTCGGCTGTGCCCAGGCATTGCTGCTATCTGTTCTTTTTGATGCAGTGCTGGGGTGGAACCCAGGGGCACTCTACCACTGAGCTATGTTCCACGCTCATTTTAAATTTTAAAATTTTCAAAGTGCAAGTTGCCTAGAACCTTGCGATCCTCCTGGCTCAGTCTCCCAAGTAGCTAGGATTATGGTATCACATTGTGGGATGCGGCTCAGTGGTACGGCACTTGCCTAGAATATGTGAGGCCCTGGAGTCTTGAGGTCCAGCACCTCAGAAGCCCTGGACACAGCACCTGCCATAGCTTCCAGGCCCCTTGGTGCGAGTCGCCGTGTCCCTCGGCCTTCCCTAAGCTGCAGGCTGGCCCCAGCTTGTTGGCTGCCCATCCCCCTTTCTCTTAGATGTTAATGCTTTTCTGAACGCATGAGGACCATCTGCATCATGGGCAGCTCTTCAGGGGATGGCCATGGCTTTCAGCTGAGCCTTGGGGGATCTGGACCTCGGAGAAAGTGGGGAACCAGGGCCCTCCAGTTGTCTGGAGCCCGACACTGCTCACGCTAGGTCTTAGCCTGGGGCTTCTCCTGGCCCTGTGAGCACTGCTCTGAGTCAGAACAGGCAGGTCTCCGATTACTTAATTCTTCAAATCTTGCTAAACACCCAGCAGACTGGCCTTTGTGAAAATGTGCCTCTCAGTGGTGGCAGGGAGGGAGCCTGGCCTGGGGGCTGAGGGGGCGTTGGCTGCGGCCTCGCCAGCGGGTGCCTCGCCAGCGGGTGCCCAGGCCTTGCTCTTGGGGAGGCTGTGCCTGACCTTGCCTTCCCTGCGCAGCCCTGCACCTGTGAAGACAGTCTCGCTGGGGCATCAGAGGGTGTTCTGCCTGCCAGGGCTAGGGAAGGGGCAGTAAGCCTCCATGACCACCGTCCAGGGAGGCGCCAGGAGCCTTGGCCTGGGCCCCAAGGTCACACGTGCAGGCGTTAGCGCTGGGCCTGTACACAGGACACCCCTGACCCATGTCGGCTGTGCCTTTCACACCACAATCCCCAGTCCACCCCCGGATCTGAGCCCTGCGAGAGCCACAGCGCACTGGCCTCACCGCCTCTGCCCTGTCCCCACAGGCCCACAATGACCTGCTGCGCACATACGAAGCCAAGCTCCTAGCCTTCGGGATCCCCTTGGACAATGTGGGCTTCAAGCCTCTGGAGACAGCCGTGGTCGGACAGACGCTGGGCCAGGGCCCTGCCGGCCTCGTGGCTACACCGACATAGCCAGCGGCCTGCTGCATGCTGCAGAACCTGCCCGGCACCGCTGCCCACCTGGTAACCTTTTATACCAAGGACAAGATGACTCTGTTTTTTAGAGTTCAGCAGCAGCAAATGAAATTTTCTATGGTTTGCTTATTTCTCTCTTGCCTGCCTCTGTGGGGGCGACCTCGCCCCCGGTGTCCGGGCTGCCCCGCCCTGGTTCCTGTCTGGTCCGTGCCGTGGCCACTCCTCCCAGGCCACCCCTGACTTCCGTGGCTCCGTGGAGGACCCCGGTCACGCCGCTCCAGGGTGGTGCACTGTGCCTGGCCCAACACCAGAGCCGCTCTGCAGATGCCAGTGCCGACTTTATTGACACGTGGGTGGACCCTTGAGAAACTCCAGGGGCCCAGGAAGGACCTTCTCTGGGCAGCCGGCAACCTCAGTGCTCCATGATGAGCGAGGCGTCCACTCCGCCGGAGTGCGCGGGACGGCCAGCCTCTCCTGGGCGGCCCTAGCTCCCGCGGTAGGTGGTGTAGGACCAAGGGCTCAGCAGCAGCGGCACGTGGTACTTCTGAGTCTCGCTGGTGATGGTGAAGACGATCTGAGAGGAGCAGAGATGGCGTGGAGGACAGTGAGGGACCACAGCCCCCAGCTGTGCCGCAGTGCTTCCTGGGAGTGTTCACAGCCCGCTAGAGCTTGATGGGGCAGCGTTCTTCCCAGGGGTCGAGGGGGTCCTCTTGCCTCCTCTCTAGAGGCAGCTGGGGGAGACTGTAGCCCCAGGCCTGCTGCATATGAAAGGGCCGGGTTCTTTGATGGCAGCTCCGGTGAAGGGAGGCAGAATAGGCAGAGGTGAAAGCCTGTCTACGAAGGAGGGGGAGTCCCCCTGGGGCTGCCGCCTCCGAGGCCAGCCCTGGGGCAGCTCTGGCATGGGCTTGGCTTCGCTGTGGCCAGCGAGCCTCTGGTCCCTGGACACCTTTATTCTGAGAGCTCAGAGTGGGTGAGCCCACCTGCCTGCCACTACCCAGGAAGAGGTGGAACCATTCTGCCCACAGCCTGGACGAGGCCTGACCTGCAGGACCGGATGGGCAGTGACAGCGTTGGGGGCCGCCACCCACCTGTAGCCCTCACCTCTACGTATGGGTAGAAGCTCTCCTGCCCCATCTTCTTCCAGTAGCCCTCAGTGTCGAACGACAGCTTGTAGGTGCCTGGCTTCACCTGGCTTGTTCCCAGCAGGCCAGGGCAGCGGCCATCCGTGTCCGTGTAGCTGGGGGAAAGACAGGACTGCAGAGGTAGGAGAAAGAACTGGGCTCCCCGTCTCCTGGTCTGCACCCCCAAGGCCAGGCACCCCTCACAGCCTCATGCCGACGGGTCACGGAGGTGGAGGCCACCTCCAGACACTGCTGCGCTGCCTGTTAGGAAATCACCACCCAGAAGAGCCCAAGGGGAAACGCCTTCCACAACACCCTCTGAGCAATATTTCTTACATTTGGTGATATATTTTTGTCGATTTTTCTTGATGCTTAAGTATATTTGGAAATTTTTTTAATAAAATATAGATTATATGAATTGTGCTCTTTTATAATCTGCTTTTTATTTTTTGAGAGTCTTGCTGTGTAGTTCAGGGTGGCTTCACACTCGAGGCAGTTGTCCTGCTTCAGCCTCCTGACTGCGGGTATGACAGGTGTGTGCCCCCATGCCCAGCTCCATAACTCCTTAACCTGCACTTTCCACGTGTCCGTTGCGCCTGGCTTTTGGTCCAAAATTCTTCCCAGGCCCCCGCTGCATGGCTGTTTCCCAGACAGATCCCTTTTCCCGGGTCCTGAGGTCTGGCACCTATGGTCGGTTACCGTCGGGAAATCCTTGTCATTCCCGACCAGCTGCCTTTGTCTCTGTGAGGAGGCCCTGGGAGACGCAGGTGCAGGGCAGCAGGCCAGCGCTGCGTGAAGAGGGGCCGGGGCTCTGGGCCCTGAGCCCCAGCTGTTGTGAAGGCTGAGTGGGGACCGAGGGAGGAACTGCACCCTCAAACCTGCGGCCCTGGTGCACACCTGAAATGGTGACCGTGCCACCCGTTTTCGGAAGAAGCCAGCTCAGAGTTAGGAAGGCGTCAGGCTGTGCGCTGAGCTTTGGGCCCCCAAGCCTGGGCGGACAGTGTCCCTGAGGAGACAGGAAGGGCCCTGCTTCTGTCAAGCTTTCCCTCCCTGCCCCAGGGCCTCCTACCTTTCCCTCAGGGCTGTCCACTGCTGGTCGGAATCCTCCAGCCGGGACAAGCAGAGGCAGAGGCCCCGGGCCGGGAGCCCTGAGGTGGTGTCCAGCACGTGTGTGGTCAGCATGCCACCACCCGGACCCTGGAAAGGACAGGGCGAGTGCCTGGGGCCTGAGCGCAGACCTGCCCGCCGCCGTCTGCCCGCACCGCTGCGCTGAGTGGGCACGGCCCAGCTCTCGGGGCACAGGCTGGGTCCGCAGGAGGGAGGGAGCCCCGGGTTGGTAAACGGTGCTCCCAGCCCCTCAGCTCTGGCCTGCCAGTGTCCGAGCTCTATCCCTGGTTGTGGGACTCGTGGGAGCTTAGCCCCAGGTAATGGGGAACAGGAACCCCGAGGGTCGGGCCTGTGCTCTTACCAGGTATGGGAAGTGCCAGCAGCTATGGCCGTCGGCTCAGAGATTACCACCCTGGGCCCCGCCCCACCCCGCCCCAGCGCCCCGGGGTCCAGCGTATGATAGGGTGATGCGAGGGTGGGGCCTGGAGGCGGGCCTGTAGGTCCCTAAGCGCCCGCCCGTAGGAAGCAAAGGCGAGACCCAGAAAGCAGCAGTCTTGAGAGAAGTTCCTCAGCCAGGCGGGCGGTTTCTAGTTTGACGAATCCAACAGGTCCCTGGCCAGTGGGACGGCGACGGCAGGGCTCTGCTGCTCGGGTGCCCGCCCCGGGGTGGGAGGGCTCTGTGTGGGTGTGACTGCATCCCTGTATTCAATTTGGTTGGATATTTTTTGGTGCCAGAAATCAAACTCAGGACCTTGCGCTTGTAGGCGCTGTGCCCCTGAGCTATACCCCCGGCCCCCTGTGTTAAAATGTTATAGGTGACTTGCAGGGACAAGATTTTGGCTCTACCATGTGGCCTATAGTATGCAAAGGAATTGTTTAAAATCTGGCTCTCCGGCTCTTAAAGTCGCCACGCTGGCTACCTGCTGTCTGGCTCTGGCGCGTGGGAACTTTCATTCTCTTCGCAAAATCACGTCTCTAATTTCGCCACAGTGAGCGTGGGGTATTTGGAGGCAGGAATCAGGCCCTTCAGGGCCGGGGAAGGAGCCTGACAGAGGTGGGAGGAACCCCTGGGAAGTGAAGAAGCGTGCAGCTGAGTGCGTGCACCCCGGCAGCTCCCAGGGGCGCAGAGTCTGTGCGGGCGGAAGCCCTGGGCTCCAGAGACCAGAAACAGCCAGCCTGACTGCCCTGTCCAGAACGGCTCAAGAAGGGCTGCTCTGGAAATGTGCTCCAGTGCGGGCGGGCGCACGCAGAGCAGCAGGAGCCAGCGCTGAGCTCCCCAAGGCCAGGCCAGGCGCAGTGGCGCACGCGGGTAACCCTGCTGTGTAATCCACATAGACCCCTGAGGATTGAGGGCGAAGTGCAGGGAGAACAAAGAAGAGGATGCTCACGTGGCGGCGAGCTGCGGGGACAGAGCAGCCCCATTGGTTCTCTCAGAACTATCTTAGGAGACCAGAGGAGGAAATCTTGTGCACCTTAAAGTTTTAGGGTAACCGCAGCGTGCGACTGATCGGGACCTCGTGGTTTACAGGGCTTCGGGCACGCTGCCCTTCGCCAATGACCAGTGCTTTCTAAACTTCTCAATAAATACGCCGTGCATGCTCAGTTCAGGGCCCAGACGGAGAAGACTTCTGAGACCACCGTGGCCGGTTTCATCCAGCCTTGCTGTCATTCTTCTTGCGGCTCCCGTCCATCTGCAACATAATCCCACGTCTGTGGGGCCCAGGCGAGAGGGCCCTGCTGGCCCAGTGTGGACAAGGGAGCGTGTAACTGACTAGCGTTTCAAGAAACGGAGTGTAATAAGCGGGGCCCAGGGGCAGCTGTGGTCTGTTGCTGAACATCCCGGAAAGCCAGGACTCCAGATAGTGGATGGCAGCCTCACCTGTGGGCTCTCTGTTTGTGGCTTTCTCCCTTGCCTGGAATGCTACTGGTTAACCCCTGAATGAACCCTATGATAGGAAAGGGACGGAAGTTAGTGGAGATCGTGGTCACGTTCATGACTGGGCACGTGGTCCTCCTTTACTTTAATGAGACCGTGGTCACGTTCGTGACTGGGCACGTGGTCCTCCTTTGCTGAAGTGATTGTGCACGAGATCACGCTGCCCACCCTAGATAAAGCTGACTTGCTTCAGGGGCTCTTGGCTCACTGAGGGCCGGATCTCAGTAAGGCCTCTGAGCTACCTTCGTCAGGTCTTCTCGTCGTTCCTTGTGGCACTGACACATAACATTACAAGTGGCGTGCAACGTGGGGCATGGAAGACGACCAGGGGTGAGTTAAGGGAGGCCTGACCTGGGAAAAGTACGCCCAGAGTAGGCGAGACCACCGGCAAAAGTTCAGAGCAATGGGAAACTCCGCCTCAGTAGAAAATAAGTATAACTGTTTTATACGAATGATGCTCAAAGGAGCAGGGGTAAAGGTGAAACCAAAGAGTTTCAAGGAATTATTTTCCCAGATAAAAAGGCATTGTTTTGGGTTTCGGCCTAAGGAAAAGGCTGCTTTAAACTTAAAAGTTTGGAAACAAGTTATGAGAGCACTGCGTGGTGCTCACCAGCATGGGCAGCCAGTTCCTCTTCCTGTATGGTCTCTGCATAGTTTAATTTCCTGAGCTTTGGAACCATTGCAACCAGACTCAGAAGAGTCTAAGAAATATTTGAACAGGTCAGCTTCAGATGCTGAGACTGCTAAACCTCAAGAGCAGCCTCCGTGCAAACATAAATCTGCACGTGAGACCTTTTTAAGACCTCTGCCTCCCTCACACTCAAACGTAGATGCTAGCATAACAAGGCTGAAAACAGAACAAGTGGCCTCTCTGGTGCATAATTATGATAAGGTTGCACCCCCTCAAGACCCCCTACTTGAAAGCGCTCCCCAGAATACCAAGAGTGTCAGTTCTTTAAATTTCTCGATGCTTTATAGTGGGGGTGGATCTAACAAACTGAGTCCTAAAAGGACGTTTATGGCATTCCCAACCACCTCCTCAGAATCTGAGAATTTGGAGGATGTGGAACAAAAGGACACTACGAATGAGGTGTGTGAGCTGCGAGCTGAGGTACAGCAATTATCACAGTTGATTTCTAAATTGATTGCAAGAATGGAGGTCTCTACCCCAATAGTTCCTCCATCTCAGTTCACGAAAGTTCAGCCCCTACCGCCATCTTTTAACCCTTCTGCTCCTCCATATGAGGAAAGAAAGGAAGCCCCCATGAAAGCTTATAAAAGTGTGATATCTCAGGCTCTTATGCAAGGGAGACAACAGGGAGATCCTGAAGCTTATTCTGCCCCATTGGGTATTTTTCCTGCTGTGGTTCAACAACACCCACCAAATGCTCCATTTCCCCAAGGGTGTGTACAGTGGGAACACCAACCTCTGGCATTCAAGGTTATTAAAGATTTAAAGCAGGCTGTTACGGCCTATGGTATGCAATCAACCTATGCGATTGGATTAACACAAGGATTAGCAAATGAACATAGATTAATTCCTCATGATTGGGAAGTTTTGTGCTGTACAATTTTAGAGCCAAGCCAACATTTACAATTTAGAACTTGGTGGAAAGATGCAGTAGATATTCAAGAGAGGATTAACAGGGGACAAAATCCCCCAGTTAGTGTTTCATCAGATCAGCTCACTAGGTCAGGGGCCTGGCTCGGTATCCAAGCCCAACCGCAATGTGATGATGTGGCTATTGTGCAAACTCGCATTTGTCGATTGAGAGCCTGGGAAAAGGTGGAAAGACCGGGGGATGCTCAAAAATCATTGGCTAAGGTTCTCCAATCTAATAAGGAGCCATATGTAGATTTTGTGTCCCGATGAAGGGAAGCTATACACAAAATGGTGAGAGCTCCAGATTTGAGGGAGTGATTGTTACAAACTTTGTGTTTTAAAAATACAAATACCAAATGTCAAAAGGCTCTGGGTCCCGTAAAGGCACAGGATACACCATTGAAAGAATATATTAAGGCCTGTGCTGATATTGGCTCAGAGCCATACAAAGCTAATGTAGTGGCAGCTGCCTTGCAGTTTTTTTTCAAACAAAATCATGCCAAATGTTTTAAATGTAAAAAGATGGGTCATATAAAAAAAGATTACAAAAAAGGACAAAAAAAGATAAAAACAATAAGACTGTTCCAGGACTTTGTCTGAGATATAGAAAAGGTAAACCTTGGGCTAATGAATGCCACTGCAAATTTGATAAGCATGGTCAACTCTTACAATCTCAAAGTAACTGGAGAAGGGGTCCATCATCCAGGGGCCCAATGATAGGCAATATGGAATACCCGCAGTTTCCATTGGCCAGCCCAAATTTCAGTCAAATGCAGGATCACAGATCTTTTCCATGCAACCTCCGGAAGTGGAAGCACAGCTTTAGATCTGATGGCTGCGGAAAATCAGCTTTTGCTCCCCACTTGAAAGAGTTTACAAAATTAAAACTGGAGTTTTCAGCCCTATTCCAAAAGATATTGTAGCTCTGATTGTAAAAAACAGTACTATTATTGCCCAAGGTGTACTTGTACATTTGGTAATTTTAGATAGTGATTATAAAGAAAAAATATTCCTTATGATATCTACTAAATCTTTTCAAATTAAAACTTAACTATTAAAAGTAGAAGTCGGGGGCCGGCGAGATGGTTCAGTGGTCTAAAGCGCCTGCTTAGGAGGGCTCAGGCAACTGCGGGGACTGCAGTTCGATCCCCGGCACCACATGCTGCGCCAGCGCCACCACCAGGGCAGGCTGAGCCAGTCACAAAATGAATAAATAAACAAACAAACACAACAAGCAAACAAATAAATAAATAAATAAAAATTTAAAAAAATAAAAATAAAAAAATAAAAGTAGAAGTCGGCTTCTCTTTAGGTATATTAAACATATTACTATTGCCTGGCCCCACTGTCAACAAAACAACGGGAGACACAAAATGGCTATAACCAAAGGCCATGGCTACAGGGCCATAGTTCCCTTTAAAACTTTATGAGGTAATGTGGGCTCAAAAAAACTCTTTGTAGCTGCTAAGACCATTAAGCTACTGCTAGCCACTAGGCCAGCACATCTATAGAGTAAAATCAACCAAAGATAACCTCAGTACTAAATGGTCTGCAGGATTTGTTTGGTGTAATCAATGCTGTTCATACAAGAAAATCAAAGTTATGATTTAATCCAACCAAACCATTATTTAAACCACATCAAATTCTTATACTGCTCAATTGGTCATTCATTTTTACTAAAAGTTTCAAAATTGTTAAAAAAAAAATGGGCTAAAAAATAAAAATTAATTAAAAAACATTTTAATGGCTTTTCAAATGCAAATGTGGGTGACCTCCAGGTAAAACAGCTGTAAAGGTGTAAAACCAATGCCCCAGGATATTTAAAAGATTACTTAAAATCCTTTTAATTCCTAGTTATGTGTGGTTACTTAAAACTGTCCTAAATTAAAAATGGTACTTAAAATAGGGCTTCGATATTTGACAAACAAATATAAAATAATATTTAAAGGTTTAAACAGTTATTGGATTCTGACATCCCACGTAATTAATAAAAGGCCTAGTATGGCCTTTAAAGGGGTTCAAGCTATGATAACTTCTTCATATTTCGGTCAACTTATACAACAAAGATATTTTATACCCCAAACTGTTCAAATCAACCATTGATGATTTTCAGATTTTATTTGGTAACATTAATTGGCTCAATCTTGATTTTGGACTAATTTCTCTGGTGCTACTGACTGTCATTATCCTTCAGATGAGTTAAATTAATTTGATTTTTTTTTTAACAGATGTCATATTAAGTTAAAAAAATATATGGCTTCCTCTTCCAAAAATTAAAATACAAGTTTCTCACTGTATGATCAAAATTTTGTTAAAGCTAAAGGAGAGTCAATCCTGCCAACTTCACTTGTCAATATACACTATTAAACTTTTAAACTTTTACAGCAACATAAAAACAAACCAGGTTAAATAAAAGGGGGGAAGTAAAAAGATCCTTAAGAGAGATTTCCACACCAGACTATGGAAGAGACTCAGTCCACTACTAACTTGGGACAAAGGGTATGCTTGTGTTCTTCCAGAGAATGCTAAACAACCTATCTGGGTACCAGAGAGTACCGTCAGACTGTACCATGAAGCCAGATCTAAAAAAGAAGTTAACTATTGTTGTGGTTTATGTCTAGGTGTCCCCCTGAAGCCTCATGCAATCATGGGGTGGGACTTCTAGACTTTGAGACTTGAGTCATGATCCACTGGGATTATGTGTTTTAGTACTGATGGTACTATGGGTCTGAGTACTTCTGGGATTACTTGACTCTTGATCCACTGGGATTATGTGTTTTAGTACTGATGGGGTTATCGGTCTGAGTACGGCTGGGATTACTGGTGTGGCCTAAGGTGGATAGGCTGAGGCAGAGAGCCTGAATGTAATATAAAGAGAGACAGAGACAGACGGTGGCTATTGCTCTCTGCGCCCTGGTTGGTCTGTTGCCTCTGTCGAGATTGTTGCTGTTCGGCCGCCATGAACTGGGTGCTCTCTGCCCTGTTCCACTCAGCTTTGGGTCAGCCGAATATGGACTGAAACCTCCAGCAACTGTGAGCTGAATAAACCTTTCCTTCCTTCATTTTGAGTGTTGGGCATTTGTCCCAGGAACGAGTAAAAGTAGCTAAGACAACTACAATGAGGCTAGATCCAGCCTGGGGCCTCTTCAAGGAACTGACCAAATGAAAATCTAAGGTCTAAGCAGATGACAACACAACATAATTACAAAATATGCATATTAGTTATTACAAAATTTTATTCCTTTCAAATTTTTCTAATAAGAGATCTCTAATACTTAACAAAATCTGACTAGTCTACTGATAAATTTGGCCAAAAAATTGAGTGCACTCTTAATTTTATAAAGATGTTTATAGGTCTATGTATTTGTGTGTCTTTCAATGAACAGCTGTTCCTCTTTTTTGTTTTTTGATGATTTGTTTTAAATATAATTTGAGATATAGACTTAAAAACATGTTTTTTTTCCTAAGTTACCAGATAGTCAAAGTGATATTAAAATTGATTTATATACAATACATCATAAGGTTTAAGCTAATTTAATAAAAATTCCCTAGAATGGAAAAAATTATTAAATGAGAGTCCAATTGATAAATACGAGGTTTGGCCAACCTTTTATTCATTAATGAGAAGCTCCCAATAGTCTCTTAGGAGACGCCCTCAATAAATAAGTCATTGGTT
>PVKN010000260.1:73482-90825 GCA_004027915.1 Capromys pilorides | reverse complement strand
GGGGGGGGCACTCCGGCCTTCTCTTACTGAGTTCTTTCTCCAAATGCTGTGACCTGAGTCTTTATGTGCTTGATGCCCAGACTGGGCTTGCACTGCCCTGAGACAGGGCCGGATCCTGCCAGTGCCTGGCCCAGGTGTGAAGCTCTCTGGGCAGGCAGGTATCAGCCGCGGGGCCTCTCTCCCGCCCACAGCACGGCTCCGCATGTGCGTGTCCCCTCCCCACTCAGCTCCTCACGTGCTCAGGATGCAGACCCAGGCCTGGGGGATGGGGACCACGAGAGAGGCCACCACAGTGGGGATAAGGGCCATCACTGACAGGTGGGCGTGCCCAGAGGAGCCTGCTGGGGTTGCCACACACACTCTGACCACAAAGCCTTTGCGGGTCCCTCAGTGTCTTCTCTGGAGCCCGAGCTGGGAAGGAGCTGTCCTCTGCTGTGACCCTGGCTCTGGGAACCACTCACGGGGCTGAACGAAGGGACTCTTCCTCCCAGTGCTGGCTGCGCTCTGACTGCTTTGATTTATGAAACGCATCTGTGTTATAAACCCTTGGAAATCACTGAACCGCAGAGCACCCGGCAAGTGACAGACGACCAAATGAGTGTCGCTAGACATCTGCTCTTCAGGAGCAGAAGCCCAACTGACACTACCTTTTGGGGACTCAGCCCCAGCACAGGGGACAGGTGGGGATACTGACCAAAGCCCCACCGCCCCTGCCACCGGGTGGGGCCCTCACCCAAGGCCACTTCCAGTCAGCTTCTTCCTTCCAGAGCACTGAGAGATAAATCCAGTTTGCAAGCAAGGAAACAGACGCAGAGACACCACTGGCAAAGGCAAACCGGGTGGGGACAGAGAGCAGCATGTGGGCTGTGGGGGTCCAGGGAGGTCAGAAGGGCTTCCTGGAGGGGACCTTCCCTAGCCCCAGCCCCAGGATGAGCCAGTACAGAGCAGAGGGGAGGGAAGGAAACCAGAGTGAGCACTGTGGGCTGCACCAGGGCGAGGGCTGGGCGAGGGCTGCGGGGCCAGGCTTCCCTTGGGGTCCCCATGGAGAGCTGCAAGGCGGGGAATGTTGTCCCCAGTAGGTAAGTACTAGGGACAACTGGGGTGGCCCTCAGTGAAGGTCAGAGGGAGGAGCTTGGAGTAGTGACTAAGAATGAGGGGGAGGCACCCAGCACCCCACCCGGCACAGGTGTCTCTATGGCCACCCAACACAACCAGGAGTGGGCTTTACGCACTACTTCAGTAGCTCCAGGCCCATCCAGTTACCTATGGTGACCAGCGCCCGCAGGAAACGCGTCAAGTCAGCACCGAGCCTGGCAAAGGGAAGCAAGCCGGACACCCGGGCAGCATCCTGGAGCCCCCAGCAGCACAGCAGGCCTCTGCTCCCCAGGCCGATCCCTCGCCTGCGGGAGGCGGGCAGGTGGGTGCTGCGGCCAGTTTTGACTGCCACTGAGCGCTCTGCTCAGGCGGCCCTCCCCACCCAGCCCGCTGTGCAGCACCCGTGGACAGAAACCTCGGCCCTTTGACTCCTGGGAGAGGATGGGGCCTTCCGGCTGAAGCGGTTTCACCTCCAGGTTGTGGGAACGGACACAGAGCCTGCCCTGCGGGCTGCCCACAGCTCCCCCGCCTGGCCCAGCTCTGCCCTCAGGCCCCATGGCATTGGATCTCCATCCCGGTCTGCCGGCAGTGACAGTGCCACTCTCTCCTCCAGCCTGCTTGGCTCTGTTCCCTCCAAGGGTCAGAGAACCAACGGGAGGAGCTCAGAGTGTAAAACTCCTACTAGAAGACGCAGGAGTGTCTTCACAGCCATGGGTTTGTCACCAGGGGCAGCAGAGGAAAAAGAAAGAACAGATGTGTGGGGCTTCCTTGTGCACAAGATGTTGGCACATCAGGAACACTAGTAGGAAAGAGAAATGGCAGCCCGCAGAGTAGGAGGACACTTCTGAAGTGGGACAGTCCCTGTGGGGAAAAGCGATGGGGTCCCCGGCCTTGCCCATGACCTGCTGCCCACTGAAGGTAGGGTCCCCTTCTCCCAACAGTGTACGAAATGGGCCCTGCCCTTCCCCCAGCTCTTACTGGTAAGACCAGGGGTCCTGCGGCAGCACAGGGAGAGGCTGCTCTTCAAGGCCTCAAAGACAGGAACAGCCCTGTTCCCGGGATGCACTAGGAAGATGGCCCTTAAAAACACACAAGAGGTCGCTAAGAAATTCCTCCCCCAACCCAGGAGAAGATCACCAAGTACCAGTGCACCCCAGCTGCCCTACAGGAGTGCCCCCCCCCCCCCCCGTGAGCAAGCCAGTCTGGGATGTCCACCACGGCTGGGCCCCTCCTGTTCTTCTCCTCCTGACTCGAATCCGTCCCCATGTCTCCTCTCCACTATGGTTTCTGTCTCCAAGTTGGTGCTCAGCCCTCTGTTTTCCATCACCACTGAGCTAAGATCCTACACATCCAGTGACATCAGGCATCAGGTAGCACTGTCATGGCAGGTATCTGAGAAGGGGCACCCAGCAGATGGCCTACTATTCTGTCGTTCTGTCTGTTCTAGTCAGGGCTTTACTAGAGAAATAGACATAACACAAAGTATGCCAGTCCCAGAGTCAGATGGGGAAGTGTGCTGAGAGTCTCTGCACACTGCCCACTGAAGGATTCAGTCCCGAGGCTTTTATACTGACTGCAGTGTCCCATCCCTACTGGTCTGTACTGGTCTTAACCAGTTTCTACTGGTTCCTAACAGCCGTTGTGACTGAAAAGGCAGAAGAGTCTGCTACGGAAAGCTGAAGGGTCCAAACTAGAGGCTGACGAGTCTGTGCAGGAAGCCAGAAGATAAAGTACAAACTGAGTTATTCTGGGGTAGGACCCTCATGGCTCACAGTGTGAAACAGCCAGGCAATGCGGCCAAATTGATAAAATGTATCAACCACCATCATGCCAAGTTGACACACGGCCCAGTTTAACAATGGATAGTGCTGGGGAGATAGCTCAGCAGTGTAAGCGCATGCCTGGCAAGTGCAAGGACCCGGATTCAATCCCTGGTACCACACGCTATGTCAACCACCAAAACTGGGCATGATGGCTCACCCTGCAATCTCAGAGCTGGGAAGGCTGCCACAGGAGGATCACTATGAGTCCAAGATGTGTAGCGAGACCCTGTACCAAATAATAAAAGGTTAAAAATGGATAAAGGAGCTAAATAAATTATTTTTACAAAGAAAATAGACAAATGGCCAGAGCACATGAAGAGATACTGGGCAGCCTTAGCCACGGGGGAGAAGTAAATCAAGATGAGAGAGGAAGCAATTCCCACCGCTGCAGCAGCCAGAGCTAAAGGCGGGACAACAGGTGCGGACACAATCAGGGAAACGGGAACACTCGGCCCTGCCGCCTGCCGCCGGGAGCTCAAGGCCAGCTGTGCTTCCCTCGGAGTCAACTGCCCAGCATTCCATTTCTAGCTGCGTTACCCAGGAGAATAAGACCCGGGCGTGTCCACAATGGCCCACGCAGGTGAGTCTGCAGCGCGTTTCACAGCTGCCGAGAGGCGGAAACGACCCAGCGCTCATCAAAGGCGATCGGGTAAACTAGCGCAGTCCACCCCTGCGACGGGATGCTGGGGACGCCACGCAGCCACACACAGACTGGAATCCGGCACACGCACGGCGCGGGCTCCACGCGTTCTGCCCGGTGAAAGGAGCCATGGTGGCGGATATGAAAGGCTCCATTTATATGGAGCACGCAGCATAAGGGAAGCTGAAAAGACAGAAAACAGGCTTCAGGGTGAGAAGAGGTGGCTGAGGGCTAGTGCGGACGGTTTCTTTCTAAGGTGATTAAAATGTACTAAAACTAGGGCCGGCGAGATGGTTCAGTGGTCTAAAGCGCCTGCTTAGGAGGGCTCAGGCAACTGCGGGGACTGCGGTTCGATCCCCGGCACCACATGCTGCGCCAGCGCCACCACCAAGGCAGGCTGAGCCAGCCACAAAATGAATAAATAAACAAACAAACAAACACAACAAGCAAACAAATAAATAAATAAATAAAATTAAAAAAAAAATGTACTAAAACTAATTTTCATCATGGTTAAACATCTACTAACACACTGAAGCCACTGAATCGTATGCTTTAAAAGAATAGATTGGAGGCCAGGTGCAGTGACGGGTGCCTGTAATCTCAGAACTCAGGAAGCTGAGGCAGGAAGATTGCTGGGGGTTTGAGGCCAGCCTAGGCTGAACAGTGAGCTCAAGGCCAGGCTGGGCTACACAGCAAGACTCTGTCTAAAAAAAAAAGAATTCTAGCCAGGGCACGGCAACAACATGCCTTTGTAATCCTGGCCACACAGGACACTGAGGCAGGAGGACTGCAAGCTCAAGGCCAGGCTGAGCAACTTAGCAAGAAACTTTTCCAAAAATAAAAATATAAGGGAATGTATGTATGTATGTATATATATATATATATATATATATATATATATATATATGCGGTAGATTTCTTTTACATGGCCCTGGGTTCAATCCACAGCACCACCATCAAAAACAAATAAATGGTGTACCTTGCATGTGAATTATATCTCAGTGAAGCAGACTGAGAAGGTATATTTGTATAAATAAAGAAAATAAATCATTGACCTTAGCTTTCACCTTGAGAAGCTAGAAAAACCAGATGCGGTTATGCACACCTGTCATCTGAGCTACCCAGGAGGTTCAGGCAGGAGGGTCACAAGTTCAAGCTGAGCCTGGGCAACACAGTGAGACCCTGTCTCACAGCACAAAATAAAAAGGACTAGGGATATAGGTCAGTACAAAATCCTGGGTTCAATCCCCAATACTGAAAAAGACAGTTTCAGAAAACCAACAAAGTCAAAATGTGGTCCTCTCAGTAAATCAGTGACATTAAACTCCAGCTGGTCTGATCAGGAAAAACAGAAAACACAAGCCACTACCATGAAGAATGAGAGGAAATATTCCCACAGATTTTACGGATATTTTTTCTAATCACCACTTTTCTTGCTGCTGAGACAAAATACCTGACACTAGGCAGAGATGTAGACTGTGTTATTGGAGAAAAGGTTTATGTGGCTCAGTTTTTAGCAGCTTCAGTGCAGTCAGCTGCCTCCCAGGTGACATGGCAGAGGGGTGTCACAGAGGAGAGACGCCCCTCCCAGGGCCTTCCCACTATCCACACCTGGAGCCATGCCAAGCCAACCTGTGGACTAATTTAATGACCATCCACCCTTAATCCCAGCATCATACACCCTAGGTCCAACCACCTCTGAAAAGCCCCAGCTATGACCCTGTAAGGCTCTGGGGGGGGGGGGGGAACGACACGACATCAGGCCACAGCTACCCATTCCCGGAGCCACAGAACTCTACTGAAAAACTCCTTTGGCTTTGCACAGAGGTGTACAGTCTCAGCAAGAAGAAAGAAAAGGTCGCTGAAGAGTTTTGCTCTGTTTTACAAAATTAAAAGCCATTCTTGAGCATTTTCCAGGTTGTTTTAAATAATCATCAAACGTCCTGCTGAGCACTGCAGGAGGGGAAACGAAGCATGTTACTGCGCCGGTCACATTCCCATCGCTGGGCCCAAGAACTGAGGTAACGACTTGACAGGAGGAAAGGCATTTCAGCTCCTGGATTCAGTCCAGGGTAGTTTGGCCCCGTGCTCTGGGCCTGAGGTGAGGCAGAACAACACGGTAGGCACATCCAGCACAGCTCTCCTCAGCGCTGACAGGAAACACAGACCCAGGAAGGGGTGGGGCCAAGGTCCCAGAATCCCCTCCAAGGACACACCCCAATGCCCTAACTTCATCCAGTTGCCCTCCCTACTAAAGGCTCCTTCACTTCTGTTACTGCCACAGACTGGAGATGCAGCCTTCACACACAGGGCTGTGAGGGACACTCCAGATCCTAACTAGAGCATGTGTTTTTTGTTAATGATGTGTTTCTGCTTGAAGTTTTCCCGCCAGGCACAGTGGTTGTGATCTTTTTTACCTTGGGGGCCACAGAAGACATGCCACAAGCACTGTCTCCCATCCAAGTATTAACCAGGCCTGACCCTGCTTAGCTTCTGTGGTGCGTTCAGGGTGGAATGGCTGTAGACACTGTGAACAACTTTCTAAGTGAATAAGGCATTGTTGTTATAACTTGAACTAAGAGAAAAGCATACTACAAAAGTCCACAGCTGGAATCCACATGGGCTTCTGGTCTACCAAGCATTCACTGAACAGCTCCACTGCACAAGGCCTACGTTGCAGAGAAGGGCAGAGATGTAGACTGTGTTACTGGGACAGCGAGGAGAGTCTGGACTTAAGAGTTGGCAAAGATTAAGCTCAATGGTCAACCTGACTGACTTGAAAGCTCACCAATCTCTTACTTGGAGATAGGTACAGTGCACTTCCAAGTGGGCCATGGAGGCATGACCTTAGGATCTTACTGTTTACATCTAAAATGTTCTCCAAAAGGGGCTGGAGAGATAGCTCTGTGGTACAAGTGCCTGCCTGGCAAGTGCAAGGTCATGAGTTCAAACCCTAGTTCAAAAAAAAAAAGTGTTCTCCAAAAGAATCATGCATGCATAAGGTTACTGGATCACAAAATGCTATATTCACTGGTGAATTCACCTGTGAATAATCTTTTGGTTGAATAGTGTCATAGGAGGTGGGGCCTGGTTAGAAATGGGTCAGTGAGGGTGTGGCCTGGAATGCGTCCTCTTTCCCTGGCTTCCCCTCTCACTGCTTCCTGGCTGCTGCTGCTGCCTGAGCAGCTTTCCTGCACCAAGCTGCCTTGCAGCAGATCAGCCATGGACGGAACCCACTGAAACCGTAAGCCAAAAGAAGCCGGTCCTTTCAGTGGTTGGCCTCTATCTGGGCCCTGGCCCCTGCCTCTTGGGAGAGGCTTCCAACCTGCTCTGCTTCTTAGCTACCATCAACTAAGCAACTTTGTTCTTCTACCATAAAGTCCCTGCCATGGGTCCGGTAACCATGGTCTGAATCCCTAAAGCCAGTAGGCCAATTAAACTCCTCCTACTTTAAGTTGTAGTTGTCAAAAAAAAAATTTGTCCTGACCACAGGAAAGGTGGCCAATACAACCTCACGGAGCAATTCCTAAGTTCTGGAACAATGCTGGGATGGGGCCAAAAGTGTTTTACATGTGGAAATGATGTGAATGAGAGGGCAGGGAATAGACTGCTATGAACTGAAGAGTGTATCCCAAAAGATATATTAAAGCCCTAACCCTCCACACTTATGTGCCACTCAGATAGCATTAATTAAGCAAAAGTCACACTGGGGAATAGTGGGCCCTACAAGCATGTCTCATGTTCTTGTAAGAAGAGGGAATCTGTTGACCCCAGACACAGGATGCAACGGATTTCTGTTGCCTTAAACCACATGGATTAATTTCCTGGGCTGTCGTCACAAAGCCCCACAGACAGGTTAAACAACAGAAATCTATGCCCTCGCAGCTGCCTCCTAGGCAGCCCCTCTGTGCACATGGGTGGCTCACGGGACCCTGAGGCTGGGGTGGCAGCTGCGACAAGCTGGGAGGTCCTCACCAGCACACGGGGCAGCCCTCAGCCTACACAGCTCATCTGAGAGCGAGGGCCTGATCCCTGGAAGACTGTGGAGAGGCGACAGTCTCCACAGCGGCATGTGCTACAACCATTCCCTTCCACCCACCCACTGCCCCAAACACACTGCTCAGAACTCTGCAGCCCGAGAACAATGACCCCTCCCCTGACCCTGGAGTGAAGCGTCAGTCCTGAAGCAGCCTGCCATGGCCAAGGGGCTGCAGCGGGGAAAGGAGTCCTTCAGGAGAGGCTGAGTGGCCCAGGAGAGTTCCCGTAAGGCCCCCACGTTGTGTCGGCATGCAGACCACAAGATAAGGGCCGGCTCCCAGCTCTAGCTCCCAGCTGGAGGCCCAGGCGTCACGAAGCATGTTCCTAAGCTGGCTCCACCCGAAGGGCCAAGCCAGGGGAACAGCCGGGCTGGGGCTTCCAAGCTTGCAGGCTGCCCCAGGAGGTGCCATCAACATTTGTGTGTATGTGTGTGTGTGTGTGTGTGTGTGTGTGTGTGTGTGTATACGTGTGCGCATGTGCGCATGCATGCATGTGTGTGTGTGCTCATGATTGGTTTTAAAGGTCAGGCCAAGGGTTTAGGGCACCAGTGCTGTACTCTCTGGCATGTGAGCTTTTTCTCAGTTGGATTCTTTTCCTCTTCAGAATGGGCTCAACAACCCAGCACTGCCAAAGAGTTCTCCAGCCCTGGAAGGAAATGTGCAGATCAAAGCCCAGTTAGCCTCAGCCAAGTGAGACAGGCTCGGAACCATCATGGGGGAATCCACTTAAAAGAAACATCACACACTTCGAAAAACTCCACACAGCTACTGTCACCTCGGCTGAGTCACCTAGGCAATGGCTTTCGTATTTCACTGCATCTTAAAAGAACAAGCAACTCTCAAAGCCTGACTCCCAGAGGCACCCACTTCCTCTCCTGAGACCTTCCCCGTGACTAAATGCACTGGCTAGCTACTGCCTCATGACAATGACAATCAGCCCCCACCTAACAGCTCGAGACAACAAGTGGCCCCAGCAAATTTTGCTCTGTGCTGTCTCATTTCTGTCACAGGGTAGGGGTCAGGCAGGTAGATGGTGGCTTTGATTTGCATTTTCCTCATGACCAACGAAATGGAACGCAGTCTCACATTCCTAGGCAGTCTGGCGGCCCTTGTCTTCCTCAGCGAGGGCTAGACCTGTTTTCTGGATCTGAGCTCTCTTTGGAGATCAGATACACACACCCAAGCGCACACACACACCTGCACACATGCATGGTGTGATCAAAATATACAGTGAATGTTAAATTTTTAAAAATGTATCACAGTAAAAGATACACTGTACTTAATCCCCTCAGAGCACACCAGTCCCCCCCACCCCACTTCAAACACACTCACCCCATCATCCTTGCCACTTCTGAAACAGTTCTGGAGTCCTCTTCTGTGAACGCCTTTATAAGGTACGATCAATACTATGGTGACCGCTGCTGCTAGGGGCACCCGCTGGAAAGGCAGACTCCGGAAAGCTGGCCGTGTGTCCGCATGCACTGTATCCACCTGATCTGCTAACGTGGACTTCTAGCTCTTTCCCAAAGTCCAGGTGACCGTAAAAGATTTCTTTCACTCTCTTTTTCTTTTTTTTTTTTCAAAAGAATCTTTTTTTTTAATTTTTATTTATTTGCTTGCTTTGTTTGTTTGTTTCTTTATTTATTTTATTTTTTATGGCTGGCTCAGCCTGCCCTGGTGGTGGGGCTGGCGCAGCATGTGGTGCCGGGGATCGAACCGCAGTCCCTGCAGTTGCCTGAGCTTTCCTAAGCAGGCCCTTTAGACCACTGAACCATCTCGCCGGCCCCTTTCACTCTCTTTTTCTGAGATCTTCTATGAGCAGTCATTTTTTTCCCAGTGCAATCCGATTTTCCGCAGCCTTTCCTTACGGCCAGTACTATTTGGGTATTAGCATAGGTGAAGGGGAGCTCTGTGTGCTCCCGGGTCAAACACACCCTCCCCACCTTCCCATGAAGCTCTGCCTTCCTGGCTTCCACACAGGATGAGACAATCTCACGGTCAGGAGCACGGGCACCCTTTCCTTCCTTGTTTTATGAATTCTGCACTGCTGACAGTGCTGACAACGATCCCCTCTCACCTGACACGTATATAGACATATGTCTAGACATCTTCACACGTGTACAAAAGAATCAGAAACGTCTATGTATGGGGTCAGATTAACTAGGATTCCATGGCAGTGAAAGACCATCACGACACCCAAAAGCGCCACAGCAGAGAACACGAGCACTTGGAGCTGGGCACAGCAGGGACTCTGCCCTTCCCGAGAGTGGTTTTACAGGGTTGAACTCTTTTTTTTTTTTTCACCATGTACATGGGTTGGCTACTGAAGTAGGTGGCACCTGCCCGTAACCCCAGCACTTGAGAGGCTAAGGCAGGAAGACTGAGAGTCTGAAGCTCATCTGAGGGCTGCGTAGAGGGCTCAAGGCCAATCTGAGCTATGCAGACACAGCCCGTCTGAAAAACACATAAGCACAAAAGGCCGTTTCCCTGAAAGCCTAGAGCTTGACAGCTCCCTAGCTCCTTCCTGTCCTTCTGGCCCATCCAAGTCACTACCACACCCACCTCTCTGGCTGCCCGGCCACATCAGGGCACCCAAGTCACAACGAGCAACTCGGACCACACGGCTTCACTTACCGTATAAACATTCCCAGAGAAATGGCTGGTGATTAACTTTGCTTTTTGCTCATTCTCCTTGCAATTAGCCCCATTGAACCTCCTCCGGCGAAATCTGCCTCTTCCTGCAGCAAGCCATTCCACTTGGACGCCTGTGGCCCCTTCTAGGGGTATTTGCTAACCAGGAGCTCCTTTTCTGTGTGAAGACCATAGACCAGGTGGTGGAGGGCCACGCTGTCAGGTTCCTCTCTCCAGGCAAGTGCGGATCCTGGAACCTCAGCTTCCTGGGGATCCATCAGGCACACCAGAGTCTGGGATACAAACTCAGTAGGGTGGGGAGGAGAGGCAGGCCTACCGCAGGGTTGTGGAGTGGCTGTGTCAGTCAGCTTTCCCAGGGCTGACATTCAATACCCAACAACTACAACTCAAAAAACTTACTTGGCTCATGGTCTCCAGGGATTCAGTCACAGTCCACTGGCTTCAAGCCAGGAGCATCACAGCAGAAGACAGTGGTGGAGCAAAGCTGTTCAGTTCATGGTGGCCTCAGGGCAGAGCAGGGGAACAGCATCTGAGAGGAAGGAGCCAGACACTAGGTACAGTCCCTAAGGCCACACCCACCCAGACACACCCTGGCATGTGCTATACCAGCTCCCTCAGTGGAACCCCAAAGTGGGCCAAGCTGACACCTCACCCTAACCACGAGAGAGGCCGAAGTAAATGAAACCAGGCTCCTACCTGGACCGCACAAGGTCAAAACCAAGACAGTGGCTGGACTGGATTACTCTGGGGCTGGGTCTGCTTCCAGTTCACCCTGGCAGGTGGCAGCTGCCCAGTTACTCCACAGGCCTGAGGCCCCATGTCCTGGCTGATGTCAGGTGGGGAATGCTCTCTGCCCCCAGAGTCCCTTCCAGGGCTTCCATCTTCAGTCCAGCAATGGTAATTCAGACTTCGAACTCGACTTCAACTTGTGGCTGCTGGAGAAAACTCGCTGCTTTGAAAGGGCTCAAAAAGTCAAGCTAATCAGATAATCGCTGTGGCAATGTCACCTGGGAAGGACTCTAATTTCCAGTATCAAGTCCTGCACACAGACTGCTAGGTTACATCTGAGAATGTGGGGAGGCCTTGGAGTCCCTTTAGAGCTGGCCACCACGCCCCTCTTATATCACACCCATCGCTCTCCGAACTTGCCTTCTTCCAAGTTCAAGAAAAGGAAGACAGGCCCACCGCTGTCAAGGAATCCCAATGCAGCCCCCGGGGGGAGCAGCAGACAGTGAAGAAGACAGAGGCAGGGTCGGCTCCAGCCCTGGCGCACGCTGGGGAGTGCTAAGCCTGCAGACACTGCCCTTTCAGCCAGCATGACCTAGTGCAAGCCCCGCCTCTCCGAATCCTTGCGCTAATCCACAAGAGGACATCTCGGAGCACCCAGCTCAGCGCCTGGCACAGGCCACACTCAGCTGTCATAAGCATCACGCCCACAGTCCACGTGCTGTCGAGCCATCTGCACAACCTTCTCCTCCGGAACATTTTTCCTGTGAAATACCACCCCATCCTCGCTGGGCTCCGCAGGCTGTTTGGCTGGTTCTTTCCACCTCTATCTCCCAGCTGGCTGGATGAGAGCTCAAGGAGCAAATCGAGAAGGCCTCACACACCTGAAACCTCAGCTCCACCAGGCCACCCCTCTGGGTGCCCAACAAGGGCTCGGCTGGAGCAGTTTACTGTGTGCCCACGAGGTGGCAGCATAGGCAGGACTCAAAGCAGGGGATCCCTCGGCTTGGGAGGTGAACGGCCTGGACTGAGTTGTGGTTCAGGGTCCCCAGTGTGGCTTCACAGCAGAAAGACAAGGTCCTGACTGTCCCTGGACACAGGAGCTGGACCTCTACCACGGGGGTCAGCACTCAGTGTCCTACCTGATCCCCTCCAAGTCCCAAAGAGGAAGGAAGTGGTCACTTCTATCTCTCTACTCCTGAGAGCAAAGGGCCCAGTTGAACTGGTGAGCCAACTGAGGATAAGAAAAATGAAGTAACCTGATCACAGACAGCGAGACACAAAAGATGCTCTACTCTGTACTCTGGGAAACGCCCAGCCTCTCCAAGGAAGTCTCCAGCTCCACAGCGCTCACCAAGCCTCAACCACCGGGAGTCCTTCTCTGTGCTAAGGTTTGCTTAGTGGAATATTCTTGACAGGAGCTCCTGACCCTGATGACTTACCATCAGGACTTTCGCTTGCATGTCTGACAAGAAGGACATTTCATATGATCACCTGGCTACTGGGCCTTGACAAAAGAGGTACCAAGAACTCTGACCATCACCGAATGCCCAGTCGATATCCCAACTCCCCCAGCTTTTTTACAGGTGTTCTGCTTTATGATCCACATAAGTTCCACATATTCATTCACCTTTTGAGCTTATTTCTTCTGTAACAGCCACACTGCGCTCGCTCGCTCTCTCTCTCTCTGTGCACTAATTAATAAACGGGGTCATCTGTCCAGCACAACACCCCACATTCTGGAGGTGGCACAGCACCTGGCCAACAGCCACACCAGGTAAACAAATGGGTTTTTGTTATTGTTCTGGGGTTTTTTTTAGGGGGCCAGTCTTGCTACACAGCACAGGCTGGCTTCTAAGTCAGCTCCACCCTCTTGCCTCAGCTTCCCCAGCCCTGGGATGATGGGATAGGTGTGCATCACCAGGCCCAAAGCACAAATGTTTTTTTTTGTTTTGTTTTGTTTTGGTTTTTTGTCTTTTTGAGACAGGGTCTCTCCATGCAGTTCTGGCTGGCCTTGAGCTCACTTTTGTTTTTTTTTTTAATATATTTTTATTTATTTATTTATTTTATGGCTGGCTCAGCCTGCCCTGGTGGTGGCGCTGGCGCAGCATGTGGTGCCGGGGATCAAACCGCAGTCCCTGCAGTTGCCTGAGCTTTCCTAAGCAGGTGCTTTAGACCACTGAACCATCTCACCGGCCCCTTGAGCTCACTTTTGTAGCCCATGTTGGTCTCAAATTTGCACTGATCCTCCTGCCTCAGCCTCCCAAGTGCTGGGATTACAGGCGTGCGCCACCACGCCCAGCTACAAATGGTTTTAATGAGAGCAAAGTAAAGGAAGTTCCGTGGCCAGAAGCGGACGCAGGGAGGCAGCAGCACTCGGAGGGTTGCAACAGAGCACAAAGGCCTCACCCAACGCTGCTTAATATCATGGGGGTGAGGGCCATTTCCCCTTCTTCCGAACACGTTTGAAATTTTCTTACATAAAATATACAGATTAGGCCAGGCAGGGTGGCACATGCCTGTAATTCCAGCACTTGGGAAGCTGAGACAAGAGGTCCACTTTGAGTTTCAGGACACCCTGGGATACAAAGTGACTTCCAGGTCAGCCTGAACTGCATAGTAAGACCTTGTCTCAAAAAAAAAAAAAAAAAAAAAAATTACAGATTTACGTACACTTGTCCTAACGAGCGCCCACTGAGTTCAAAACTCTTCCTAAACAGCACATCATCCTGCTGTATGTTCTGTGTCTGTGATAAAACGGAAGGTGAGTGGCACAAAGGGACACCCTCACTCCCATCGTGCAACATCAAACCTGCTGACGCTGCATCCCTTTCGCTTCCCCAGGTGTTGCTTCCGTTCTCCCCAGTTCAAGGGAGACAGAGACCCCGGCCCTCCCCTCACCCTCCTCCCCACCAGGGCAGTGGCAATGGGAGAGGGGCTATCCCGGCCTCGTGTGGCCCTTATCTCCAGATACTTGGGATGCTGCGTCCGCTGATTCTCCCCACAGTCCGAAGATCCCTTGCCTTCTTTCACTGACGTAGGACCCGGAGGTCCCCAACGAAGCCAGCCCTGCGACGCGCTCCCCCGCCCAGAGCGCAGCGGCGACGCCCCGCAGCCCGCCACGTGCGCCGCGCCCCGCCCCCGCCCCCGCCCTACCCATTGGCTCTCCCCGGCCTCGCCCCGCCCATGCGAAGCTCCTCCCTCTATCCCTTCACCTTTCTCCTCCTCATCTTCAGGGGCCGCCGCAAGCCTCAGGCCCCGCCCACGGGGAGTAGAAACTTTCTCCACCATGACTCGCAATTATTGGTGACTGGTGTCTGCCGATCATAGCAAAAGCAGTCGTGGATTGGCTGAGTGGAAGCAGTTGGGCGGGGAAACAGGTGCAGCGGCCCCACGCAAGCCCAGTGCGTGCGCAGTGACGACGGCGGCGACGGTAGTGATGGCGGCTCGCTGTGTAAGGCTGGCGCGGCGAAGCCTCCCGGCTTTGTCGTTGTGTCTCAGGTAAGGGATTCTAGGATTTCCTAGGATGAGCAGGGCACAGCGGCTCCTCGGCACGGCCTCTCCTGCTCCGACCTTTTCCGTCCTCGGTCTGGAGGCGGCACCCAGGTCCGCGGGACGCTCTGTGTTTCCCAGAGCTGGGCGTCCCGGCCCGGGGCTCCTGTCCCGGTGAGGAACATTTCCGAGGCCTCAGGCGCCCCAGCCCGCGGCTCCTTTGCTCTGCAGCCGCTAGTGTGTCCCTTGGGGTCGGGAACGCACGAGCTAGCCGCCTGGACCGGAAACGCGGGCGACGAGGGCCGCGGGCGTGTTTGTAGCCGGAGGTCGTGCAGCCCGCGTGCGCGTGCAGCCCGGTGCCCGCGGCGACACCTCGCTCACGTCCGTGTGCCGCACTCGTGCCCGGACTTAGATGGCCTCGGTGTCTCCACCTGAAGAAAACCAACCAGAGACACCAGGACTTGCCAGGTTGCGCATCGAGGCAGAACCCGGCCGGTCAGGTGTGGGAGCTGCTCGCGAAAATTCCGCCTGACCAAGGCACTTGTTGTCCAGTTTTACATTGTGCCTGGCATTGCCACTCCCCTTCTGCCACCCAGGGCAGAAGGGCAGCAGAGCCGCCTCCGCAGCGGGCACGGAGAAGGTTATTCAGACAAATAGCGACCCCCTCCGAGAGTCTCGGAAGCAGCCCCCTCACTGTTTGAACTTATGGCTTCTGGTTTTTGAGAATCCTGCCTCATAGTATACTTAGTGCTCTTAACGAGTCCATTGGGGAGTCGGTGTAGAAGCAAGTTATTAATGAAATCAGGAGAAACTGCTGTGGCAAACCATAGAAAGGACATGGTGTGCCAGGCGTGGTGGCGCACGCCTGTAATCCCAGCACTTGGGAGGCTGAGGCAGGAGGATCGGTGTGAGTTCGAGACCAGCCTGGGCTACAAAAGTGAGCTCAAGGCCAGCCTGAACTGCATAGCGAGACCTGTCTCAAAAAGACAAAGAAAGGACATGATGAGAACTGGTCTGCCAGTAGGTTACCTACCTGGTGCAAGCAGGCACGTGAGGGGAGGATCCCTTCCAGTAACGGGGAGAGGGGAGAGGGGAGCGCTAGCTTCACAGATTCAAAGGGGGAGAGTAGAGTAAAAGAGCAGCATCCCTGGGATACTTGAGTAAAGAGGCTGAGAGCCTGTTTCCCAGTGGGACATGGGCCAGCCCAGACTAAGGCCCTCCCTGTCTCGTTCCCAGCCACACCTGGTAGTGCTAGTAGACCCTCTATTGGCCATGCGTCAGGAAAGGGTCTGCAGAACAGAGCTGACCTTCAGGAAGTCATTGTGACTGTGCCAGCCACGTGTGGCAGCAGCTCATAGAGAAGGCCAGATTAAAGGTCCTCTCAAAGCTGGACAGGGTGACAAACACCTATAATCCCAGTGCTTGGGAAACCCTAGGCAAGAGGAATGTCACACAAGTTTAAGGACAGCCTAATCTACATAGTGAGAACCTTGTTTGGTTTTGTTGTTTTCTTTTTTTCTCTTTTAGTGTATTTGGTACAGGGTCTCACCATGCAGCTTGGACTCATAGTGATCCTCCTGTCTCTAACTCCTCAGCACTGGGATTAAGGGTGTGTGCCACCACACTCGGTCTTGTGGCAGGCTCTGCACAGGGCATGTGGTACCTGGGATCAAGCCCAGTTCATTGCCTTGCCTAGGCTGGCACTTAGACCACTGAGCTTTCTGTGACCCAGAAATCCCTGGGGTTGGTTGGTTTGTTTGTTTTTTAATGTATTTAGTGTAGGATCTCACTACACAATTGGACTTGAAAGTGATCCTCCTGGGGCCAGCGAGATTGTTCAGTGGTCTAAAGCGCCTGTTTAGGAGGGCTCAGGCAACTGCGGGGACTGCAGTTCGATCCCCGGCACCACATGCTGCGCCAGCGCCACCACCAGGGCAGGCTGAGCCAGCCACAAAAATGAATAAAGAAACAAACACAACAAGCAAACAAATAAATAAATAAATAAATTTAAAAAAAAAAAAAAGAAAGTGATCCTCCTGTTTTCAGCCTCCAAGCGCTGTGGTTATAGGCATGCATACCATGCCCATGCCCAGTCTCAATCCCATCTCAGTGTACCTTGGGGGGCCAGGACCAGCATGGCATATGAGGGATCAAACCCCAGCTGCTGTGCTCTGCCTATGCAGGCACTTTAATCTGCTGAGCTGTCTGACCGGCCCTTGAGATCCCTGTTTTAAAACAACAACAAAAACCCCAGTACTCTCAATGGCTTTTTAGATTTCTAAAAACTGGAATTGAAAATATAACCAAAAGGTCATTTTTGCCCACTTGGTAACAGATTATAATAGATCTTTCCATTCCCTTCTGCAGGTCCAGGAAACGTGAGCATTCCTAATTTATCTTTATAAAAAAGCGGGTCATGTTTTGTATAGTCATGTGCTGTAAAACAGTAGACCACATATAGCTGGTGGTCCCATCGGAGTCCCTTGTGGCACTTTAGTTTTTACTTATGTTAGTACACTCTAATGTTTGCCTGCCATAAATATTTTGCTAAGGATTTATTGTCATTAAAGGACATAATTGTACAAAAAAAACAGTGAATACTTAAACTTTGAAATATAACAGTTTAAGACACATTACTGTGAATCTCCCTCCTTGTGCTCTGTTTGGTTCTATTTTTGAGATAGTTTTGCAATGCAGTCCAGGCTGGCCTTGAACTCACTGAGTAGCCAGGCTGGCCTCAAACTCAAGTACTCCTCCTACCCCAGCGCCCCCCCCCCCCCCCACCAAGTGCTGGGATCACACACGTGACCACCGTGCCGGTGGTCACACTCATTCCATCGTTCTTGCCACTTCCTGCAGCTGTCATAGCAGTCCTCTT
>PVKN010000260.1:14331-73382 GCA_004027915.1 Capromys pilorides | reverse complement strand
GGGAAAGGGGGAAAGCTGGGAGTCACAGTGTTAGATCCTGTGAGTCCAGTGGATGAGGACACAATATCATGTTTTTACTTGACAAAAATTACTATAAACAGCAGCAGGATGTGGCAACAAGGATAGAACAAGTGTGTTGAAAGAGAGGGGGAGGATCTTGAGGGCAGTTCACGGCAGAATTGCCTACTCCAATTTTAAACATTCACCACACTTGATTCCACCTCAGTAGTTCACTGATTGGGCTGCAGCATAATTACAAAATTTCCCCACTGGTCGGGGGAAGAAGTCAGGGCCTCAAGGCTCTGTCCCTAATGACTTGTGTGGCCTTCTGTCATCACTGAACCTTGGCCTGTAGCCGGAAGCCACTTGCCGGGTTTGCTTTGGACCAACTGGTAACGCGTCCCCATCTGTTTCCCTTCATCCAGCAGTGCTCCTTCCTCCCGTGTAGTCCCGTAGCCCAGCCTTGGAGCCGCCTACTGAGGCTCGCAGGGCCCAGCTTCCTTTTCATTATTCTGAAGCCCCGAGTAACTTATTCTGTAGACAGAAATGGTGCCTTTTCTGCACCGTGCTGTGTGGGTTTGATCTCTGCCCAGTCCATCTGACTAAGCAGAATCAGCCTGAACCTGAGAGTAAGTAGTTGCTGTATTTTGGGGCAAGGCCTGGCCCCCCACAAGAGACCCCTGGATCTGTGTGTCAGCTGGGGTGTCCGCTGCTGAAGGCTTCCATAAACAGTCTCGTGTCACCAGATGGGTACGTTCTGAGAACTACTCTGCCCTTGTGCAGATGTGCTCAGGCAGATGTGGGTGGTGGGCCCGGCCACCCCCGTGGGCCCTGCAGCACAGCCACTGTCCCCTGTGTGTTGTGTTACCGTGTATGCTACAGACCAGAACATCGTTCTGCAGCGTCAGCTTCCGTCCATCACAGTCTACCATTGTCATAATCTACTGCTTTTATTAGACCAGAGGTAAATCTTTTCTCCCAGAGTCAGTAGCAGGTAACTTAGAGTTGTCCCGTATTCCTAAAATCACATCTGGCTGAACCAAGCACAAGGCCGGTGCCTCTGCTGATGCGTAGCGCATGCACTTTGCTCCAGGCCCTCTCCGAGGCTGCTGTGCACCGCTGCAAAACAGAAGAGCAACGGCCAGGGGCTGGAGGAGGATGCGCGGCCGAGCGAGCCGAAGCCTGAGCCTCCCACCACAGATAAAGTCCTGCTGGAGGAGAAAGGCCGGTTGGAGGAGCAGCTCAAAGAGACTGTGGTAAGGACCCAGGCCACATGACCCTCCCAAGTGTCTTTGGTGACAGTCCACAGCCAGCAGCGTCAGCCACTGTCCACTGCCCAAGGTGGCAGAAGCCATAACCTAGTCCTGCATGGCTCTGACCCTGTAGAGGGGTTGCTGTAGTGACCATTAGAACTTAGGTGGCCTTCACAGTGGGAAGTGCTCAGCTCAGCTGTGTGAGTGGCAACCAGGAAGGGAACCAGAGGTTGTAGGCCAGTGCAGGGATTGGGGGCGCGAGTGCGGATGTTACTCCGTGGGAAAGCAGAGGTTAGCCCAGGGCAAAGTACTGGAGCACTTTAGGCTTTTGCGCTGTCTCAGTTACTCGTCTCTCGTTGCTGGGACAAGTACCCGACACCCACAATGCAGAAAGGAAAGGTTGATTTAGCTCACAGTTACTGGAGGTTTCAGTCCATACTCAAGGCTGGCACCAAGACAGAGGGCCACATGGCAGAGAGCAGCAGTTCACGGCAGCGGAACAGCAGCAATGGCAACAGAGAGAGTCTGTCTCTGTCTCTCTTATGTACATTCAGGCTCTCTGCCCCAGGCTGGGCGTAGCACTCACACCCATAATCCCAGCAGTACAAAGACCTATAATCCCAGTGGATCACCCATAATCCCAGTGGGTCATGGCTTATTCTCAGACTCTAGAAGTCCCCGCCCCATGACTGCATGAGGTTTTGGGGGGACAACCAGACACAAACCATAACACGCTGGGTCTAAGCTGAGCTCTTGGCGTTAACCCTCCCTGCAGTCCAGTGAGTAAGCATCCTGCAGGCCTGTTCACAGATGAGGAAGCTGAGGCACAGAAAGGGGAGTTAAGAGACCAGGTTGTAGAGCCAGGGTTGGCAACAGGCAGCCTACAGGAAATGCCGAAGGTCGGCTGCCTGGGCTAGAGGTGCGTGAATGAGCGCACAGCCCCGGGGGAGCACGGGCTCCCAGGCGTGCTCAGGGCTCCGCTGGTTGTTTCCTAATGGGCTAAGGCAGTCATGGTGAACCTGTCTAGAGACCGAGTGCCCGGACTGCAGCCTAAATCCCACTTGCTCATTGCAAAGGGCCAGCTCTACAGTGAAACCGGAACACTGAGGTTTTAGTAAGAAGAAGAGCTGTTATCTGTGCTTGGCGCTACAGCCACCGCTGGGCTGCAGCTTCCCACCAGAGTCCATCCCCCGTCCGTCCCCGTCCCCCTCCACAAGGCATGGGCCGAGGACAGGGACACAGTCTGCCAGGAAGCTAGTGTTCTTCCCAGAGGGGACCGAGAGTGGGTGACGGAGCCACGGGAAGGACCTCCTTCCTGTCCTGGTCCCTCTGTCCTGGAGAAGGAGTGTGAGCCACGCTGCACTCCCGCTAGCTAGGAGCCAGACACAGGTGCACCGTGTTCAGCTTTCCATTTGCATCTTTAATCTCAAAAGCAGTGACAGATTTTATTTGTATTTTGACTCGAAGTTTGTGGTATAATCATTTTTAAGTCAGGATGGCTTTTCTATGAATTTGTGTTCAATAATTTAGGTGAATTTCTTTTTCCTTCTTTAGGAAAAATATAAACGAGCTCTGGCAGACACCGAGAACCTGAGGCAGAGAAGCCAGAAGCTGATAGAGGAGGCAAAGCTGTATGGTAATGGTGTAGAAGCTTGCTTTCTTTTTTTCTTTTTTTTTTTTTTTGTGTGTGTGTGTGTGTGGGACTAGGGTTCGAACTCATGACCTTGCACTTGCCAGGCAGGCACTCGTGCCACGGAGCTATCTCCCCAGCCCCTAAAGGTTTTTGTTTTGTTTTGTTGTCTTTTTGAGATAGGGTCTTGCTATGCAGTTCAGGCTGGCCTTGAGCTCACTTTTGTAGCCCAGACTGGCCTCGAACTCACATCGATCCTCCCGCCTCAGCCTCCCAAGTGCTGGGATTACAGGTGTGCACCACCACACCTGGCTGTATGGTAATGGTGAACGCCATGGTGCGGGGCCTGAGAAGCAGCTGGAGACAGGCACAGGGAAGGCTGCACATCTGACAGCATCAAAGAGCAGGGCGGGAACAGGGTGCCGCCCAGGTGGGGACACATTAGAGGGAAGGTGTCTGGAGGAGCAGGGTGACGTAGACATCGATGTACCCCACAGAGAGCCCAGCATGTGCAGCCCAGTGGCGAGGCGTGCTTTTACCATCATCCCTGTGAGGATCCTAGTCTATCTGTAGCCATGATGGTCAGCCTCTGTCACCTCGGCAGAGCAGTGAAATGTGTCAGAACTCTTGATGTGTTGTCCCCCAGGCCACCTGTCCCTCCCTGCCCATCCTATGGTTGAGAACCCTGAGGCTTGTTGATTTGCCATGCAGCCACTCAGTAATAGCAGTGTTGTGGCCAATCACGTGCGAGGTGCATGTGCTCACCGACACGCTCTGCCTCTGTGGTGGTGGTCAGACACATAAGCGTATGACAGAGGAGGGATCCGCTCAGGATGGAGGTTACTGGTCTGCCTGAGGACAGGGGGTCTCGCTGCGCTGCTGCAGGGCCCGTGCCTGGTGCTGTCGCCTCTGCTCCTGGGTCTCTTCCCTTCCTTTCGGGATCTGCAGGTCGCAGTGGCAGGCTGCGTGCCCTTTGCTCTGCGCAGTGACTGCCTGTGCCCTCCTCTGAGCCTTGGTGGCTGTCAGCGTGCTCGTCCCTGTGGCCAGAGCTCCAGGCACTCGAGGCTCGCTCTTCCCTGCCTCCTTGCCCCCTTTCTTAGTCATGTAAGTGGCGCCACTCCCGTCCCACAAGGCTTCTGGAGTTTGAACTGTGGGGCGCTGAAACTTACAAGCAAGCAGATGACTCGCTAGGTGTCGCTGAGGGCGCAAGCCCACGGGGCACAGTGCCGGTGACCTGGGCAGAGGCTGATCCCCAGGGCCAACTGTCTTCCCCCTCCCTCACTAGGCATCCAGGGCTTCTGCAAGGACTTGCTAGAGGTGGCAGACATTCTGGAAAAGGCCACCCAGAGCGTCCCAAAAGAGGAGATCAAGGATGAGAACCCTCACCTGAAGAGCCTGTACGAGGGGCTGGTGATGACCGAGGTGCAGATGCAGAAGGTGTTCACCAAACATGGCTTGCTCAGGCTGGACCCTGTCGGAGCCAAGTTCGACCCCTACGAACACGAGGCCTTGTTTCACGCACCTGTGGAGGGCAAGGAGCCGGGCACCGTGGCACTGGTCAGCAAGGTGGGCTACAAGCTGCATGGGCGCACGCTACGGCCCGCGCTCGTGGGGGTGGCGAAGGAAGCCTAGCTGTGTCGCGGCACTGGGGCTGGCTTCCCTCGCTGTGACTCCTGACAGGCAGGATTCCCTTCTCTCCTGCGTGGGCACCTGTGACCTGTGTTGTGCCCAGACTGGTCGGAAGCAGAAGAAGGGGTGGCTGAGCCAGGGGAGGGCAGCGCCCGCGTGGGCTCAGAACTGTGTTGTCTGCTCACTGCTGTGCCACGGTCACTCACCGCGCACTTAAGGCGACCAGGGCTGTGGGGCTGCTGTGTCCGTACTCTGGTGATCGTAAAGTATTTTGAACAAATAAAAGGTCTCTGGGAATTGTGTTGGCTGCCTCGCTACGCCCCGAGTCTGGCCACCCCATCCACCTGCAGGTCTGTGGTGAGGAAAGGACTCCTGTCTCATGCTAAACGCCCTGATGTCTGAGAACAGCTGGTTCTGTTCAGGTCAGGTGTAGCCTGAGAGAGACACTTGGTACCTTTACCTTTCCACGACCCAGTCTGCCCATCAGTCCCCTCCCTCCATTCCATCACCGAGTTACTGACCACTCAGGACTACATGCATGGAATACTTCATGCATCTGTGCTTAATTCTAAATTTTTAAGAAGATTAAAAGTCTGTTTCTCGGTAATAACTCAGTAGAATAAGCACTTGCCTGGCAAGCACAGGGTCCTGAGTTCAATCCCCCATACTGCAAAAAAAAAAAAAAAAGCCTGTTTCTTTTTCTACTTTCTGCTAACAACTTAGTCCTTTGATGGCGACCTTGAGCCCAAGGTCAGCAGGACAGCTCCTCCATGTCCCATCAGGCCAAGCTGCCTGGCACAGCCTCTTCAGGTAGAGCCAAGGCCAGAGCGCCCACCTATGATGGACTTCTTTCTGGTGCCAGGCTGTGAGGCCATGGCCCTTGTTTATGTTAACCTAGGGAGAGGGTGAGGGAGCAGGTGGGCGGCCCTCATAAGGGAGAGGAGTGCCCACCACTGGTACTAGGAGAGAAGGGCATGACTGCTAGGCCACGTGCTGCCTAGGAGGGGCAGAGCCCGCGATCACACTGCAATTTGAAAGATGCAAGTAATAGTGCCATAGTTAAAATCTCCCATTTTTACCACTTCCAACCGTTTCTCTGTAAGCCACTCGAATTATTTGATTCAAAATAATAGCAGCTAGCACGCTGGAGAAGCCTGGTCCTGCAGTACCCACTCCTGTACTGGAGACCCATATGTACACAGGTCGCTAATCCACAAAGGGGACTGAGTGACTCACCAGGTTCTGTGGACCTGTGCCCTCCTCCCCCTTCTAGCTAGTTGCAATGCCAAGGAGAGCCGTAACCGTAAGCAGTCTGTTCTGTCTGTCCTTGCACCCCACACCTGTACATTCAACCAGCTGCAGAGCAGAAATCAGAAAAACCAGGTCTATACTGAGCCGACAGGCCTCCTATGAGCTCCCGAGTACCAGTGTGTGCCTGCACCCAGCCTCATGGGTCTAAGTGTCCAGGGGACACACAAGCTGTGCAAACCGCATCATCTAGAAAGGACTTGGGCATCCCCGTGCATCAGGGTCCCGGGACCACCCTGACAGGGACTGGCTTATGTCTCAGTCACCCATTGTCTCCAGTAACAGGAAGACGTCTTCCAGTTATTCAGGGACACCACAGTGTGACACGTCAGTGTGGATGCCACAGAGCAGCAGAGTTAAGGGTCTTTTGACACCCTGCAGGGCTCTGGCAACCACCAGCTCCCAGAGGACTCTGCCACTTTCCACACTGGGGGAAGCGGCTTGGAACTCAAGAGTCCTGGGCGTGGACACAGGCTCACTGACAGGTTTTTGGGTGGGGACAGAAGAAGCAAGCATGACAGTGTTTTGTTGTCAACCTCTTTAATATGTAAAAGAATAGAAATGGTAGCTGCAGTTACAGCTTGAATACATTCTCGGAATGCTGGCCTCCCAAGAGCATTGCTTTTTTCAACTCAAAGTGTTAAATTTGGGAAGGACCTTGTTCCGTGGGATTATGGTAGCTGATTCATCGTGAGAATTAAAAACGTTTCAGGCTCGGAGCTGACAGCAGAGGTAAGGACTGACGTGACCAAGCTGGAGCAGGTGGGACGACAGGCATCCGTCCTAGAATCACTTTTCCCTTGTCACAGTATCGCAACATAAATTATACATTCACTGTGGTGTTTTAAAACAGTCAAGCCTAAATTTTTCATACCATCAAAAATACACACACACACACACACACACAACCAGCCTGCGAAAGCACATCAAGCAGCGCTCGGCCCAGACGCACGCGGGAGCCTCTGCTTCTCAAGCTAATGGAGACCAGGCCCGGACCTCTCCAAACTGGGGTTCTGACATAGAAAATCAACCTGGAGACCCCAAGAAGGGGAAGCCAGTGGCTCTTTGCCTTGGGCTGCCGCATAGCCCAAGAACAGTGGCTGGGATGCACCCTAGAAGCCTGGAGGTTTGACTCCAGAGGATGGCATGGGGCCAGACTGCACTTCCGTCAGCCATGCACCAGCCACAGGGATGGTGAACATGCTAGCCCTGAGGGGGCAGTGTGAAGCTGGGCCTCGAGCAAGCCAAGCGCTCCCTGGCTGGGGCCTGGAGCCGGGACCTGGGCCTGGCCACACGCCACACACTTCACAGCTAAAGCCATCTGCAGTGTGTCTGAAATGTTTTATTTAACACTGAAAAACTTACCCTAGGGGACAGAATGTAAAAAGAAAAGGCACATAATCAAGTCCTTGGAAATGAGGAGGTGTTTTTCATTTTCTTTCACTTCAGTTTAATGTAACTCTTGTAACTTCAAGACCACATGTTCCGGAGGTGAACAGGCTCTTGTACCTAAGGAGGCTGGGGCAGGCCAAGCATGGGAGGGGCAGGGTCTGCGGGCACTCCAGGATCCCTGGAGCCTGGCCCTAGCAGAACCCTGAGCTGCAGGCAAATGAGCGACTTCTGCAGGTTTAGTAGAAAGGTACCAGGCAGCTCCCAAGGGCCCTGGCATCAGCTCATTTCTGACGCCGCACGGAGCCAGCAGCAGTACATGCGCACCGAGACTCGTTAGGGTGGGCTGCCCTCCCCAGCAGCCATGCTCCCTGCCCAGGGCTCTGCTCGGCGGGCAGCAGGCCTGACCACCCTCAACAATTCACTCAGCCTGGCTAGTGCGGTCAGACTTTTTCAGTGGAAAGGGTACTTATAGCTGTGACAGAAACCCTGAGGACACTAACACAGGACTCAGCCATGTGCTCTCGCACGGGAACTCCCAGGTAGAATGCACTGCAGGGACATCAGCAACAGGCACCCAGGAAGCCAGCGGCCCCCACCCTCCTGCCAGTGGTGACTGGGATGTTCTAGGGAAGGAGCCAGGGCCCCAGGGAAGGGCCTGAGTGCAGCCCAGAGAGCAGTGTCATTTGTGTGCAAACAAAGGCTTCCTAGGTGTCTAGAGTCCTGGCAGCTACGCCCGCTGCTGCGTGCAGAGGGCCCCGCCACGCCTGCCTCCATAAAGTGCCGTGTGCCCGGGGCAGCAGTGGGCTCAGAAAAGGGCGCTAGCAGCCTCACCTGAGAAGAGCTTGTGCCACCAAGGAAAAGCTGATGGCCTGCTGGCCCGGCAAGAGCACATCACCCTCAGCAATAGCTTTTGCACCAAAGGAAAGAAGGCTCACGGGACACAAAGACACCGTCCAGCCTTGTCACATTCTCCAGAGGGAGCTGCCAGGCATCTGTCTCCTGAGATCCACAGTAAGCCCGCCACTACTGCTGCTGGCAGAGGACCACGAGAAGACTGCACACCTTAAAAAGGAACTCCATTTCTTTAAAAAGAGCAACACTGGGGAGCAGCCCCTCCCCAAGCCCTTGGCTCCCAGCGGGGCAGCCGCCTCAGGATGCGTCCCGTGATATCCACCCACTCTCCGTAAGGAACGTGAGGATCCGCTTCTTCAGGACCTTGTCCAGGTAGCTGGGCAGGCGGCTTTTGGAGGGGATGCCCTGCCGCTTCTGCAGGTGGTCCTTGATGATGATGGTCTTCACGGTCACGTAGCGTGCTGGGCTCAGGTTCAGGGAGCTGCACAGCACCTTCTCGCGGTCTGACAGGAGCTCAAAGCCAGGCAGGTGCTCGATGGCCGCAAACTCGCCGTCCTTGCTGTCCTCCTTGCCCCTCCTCGAGCCGGCCAGGCTCTTGTTTTCCTTGCGTCGCTCACGCTTGTGCCGTGCCGCCTCGTACTCGGCCGACTCCTCCATCTTGGTAATGCCGTTGCGCCGGTAGCGCTGCAGCTCGCGGATCTTGGAGCGCAGCATCTTCTCCTTGTGCATGTTCTCAAACAGGTCGTCGAACTCCTTGCACGACATGAACTGGTACAGCGGTCTGAGCTTCAGCCGCAGCTCCTTCTCCTCCTTGGTGATCTTGCGCTTCAGCGCCTTCTCCTTCTCCTTCTTGTCCTTGCCCAGGAAGGCGGGCACCAGGTTGTAGTCGCGCGCGATGTTCTTGCGACGCTGCCGCTCCTTGAGTTTGCGCACATACATGTCCACATGCGCGCGCTTCAGCTCGATCTCTACATCATCATCATCGTAGTTCACTGAGAGGCCGCTGATGAGCGTCTCCGCGTCCTGGTCGTACTCAATCTCGTAGTCGTCCCGCAGTGGCATGTAGCCCAGCTGCTGCTGTTCAGCCACCGAGATGTCGAGTGGGGGCAGCGGTGTGGTGAGGCTGGGTGAGAGAGGGCCGCCGCTGGGGCACGTGTGGTCAGTGACGCGGTTGGGGATGGTGTCGGGGATGCAGGCCTTGCCCAGGTTCCCATGGATGTACATGCTCACGTAGTGCTCCATCACCTCCTGGGGCGTCCGCGAGGCGCCCACATGGGCAGCCATGTCCTCCTACAGGCACAAGAGCCAGATGTCAGATTGGTTGCACACACACCCTGTTCATACCACAAGGGTCCCCTGAGCACTCTCCCATCTGCCCTGGCAATGCCCTCCCAGGACACTGCTCTGAGGTCGGGCCCTGACTGCACCCAGGGATGAAGGATCCAGGTAGGGCACACCTGGCCTGCACCTGTGGGGCAGCTGGACCCTCCCAAGACCCATGCTGTGCTCCCGGTCTCCTGCAGGGGCTGGCACCGCCGCACTGACCATTCTGTCACAGCAAGCGTGCGCCCCAGGGACTGCGTGTCTAGAATGCCTGGCCTCTCCTGCACAGATCACAGCACAGGCTCAGGCCTGGGCCCAGGAGGGTGTTCTGAGAGAGCTAGCTGTCGCCGTTCCTAGGTGGTGACGGCAGGTGACAGGTGCACACAGCACCTCCTGCCCACAGAGCCAACGGCCTCTCTCTCGCAGCTGAGCACTTGCCTGCTCCTGCAAGAAGGGAGCCCAGAAACGCACTCTGTTGATAGGAGGAAACCGTCCAACTCTCTCAATCTTTTCCTTCTGCTAAGAGGCCTCTTCCTTAAAGTCAACCGCCAAAGCCACTTCAGAAAGTAACTGCCCAAAATGCGCACTCATTCTTGCAGCCACCACTCAGTGCCCGCCCAGCCCCACAGGCGGAGAGGTACCCGGCGTTGCGAGCACTCGGGAGCAGGGCAAGCTCCTTTCTGCCCAGGCTCCACACCGGAGCGCCGACTGGAAGCCCAGTGGCCACACAGGGGGAGAGCAGTCCCCACCCATGAGCAGACACCCCCCCCCACCCCGCCAGTCTCCTCTGAAGCTGGCTGACCCCACCCCAAATGACTGGACCCAGGAGGTGATTTATTGCAGCTAGAATGCAGGGCAGTCAAATCCAACAGGGGCTCTCCCAGAGGATCAGGAGGTGAGCGAAGACAAGAACAAAGGCCAGGGTCTGGGCTGGCCATACTTCTGCAACTCTTTCTTTCAAAACCCACTAGCATCCCAGAAGCACAATGAACACAAGGCTGGGACTGTCCTGAGCTGGGCACACTGACCATGCTGTGTGACACAGGATGGTGGCAGCCACCTAAGCCATGGCCCCTGCCCTGTATGGAGTCAATGGCCCATGGGCAGCAGTGAGCTCTTATAGGGAGGGTGGCCCACGTGCCCCAGAACACAGGCCACTGAGGGCACTGCCTTCCTGCCTGCAGTGGCCACAACCTAAAAGAAACACTGGCCATGTCTCACCAGCCACACACAGGGCCTGACCTGCCCTATGCCAGACAGCAAAGCCCCACAGGGGCTCTGCAGGTAGCACTGCGAGCTGGTGGCTTGATGGCTTCATCAACATCAACTTCTGCGCACTGCTGGGAGGACCACTGTGTGGGCTGTGACAGGATCCCGGAAGCCAGGACACACCCACTTCCTAACCAGGGAGGGTGCTGCTGGCTTCCCCAAGGCTCTGTGCTGGACTCTGCCTGGGCCGGACCCATCTCTAATGCTCTCACTTGGCAGATTCTAAAGTTAGCCTCTGTCAGCCCCAGATGACATCTGCCACTAGGAAGCAGTTACAGACGCCCTGCCACAGTCCACCAGGCCCTCCGCACCTTCCAGGCCCATTGGGTCCAGCCCTCCTGGGAAGCCAGATTTAGCTGTGCCCGCCCCACTGAAGCTGCCCTCTGTCCACAGTGAGCCTCGACACTCCTGCACCCCTTCCAAGCCTCTCCCTTGGCTGAGGAAATGGCTGAACCTGCTGCAAGGGTCCCTATGACCACAGGGACCCTCGGAGCCCAGGTCCTCAACAGGAAGCCCTGACCCTGTCCATCCTGCACCCTGCTGCGCCTGTGTTGAACCCCTCCTCTCTCAGGTTTGTTGGCCTAAAGTAAGGGCCACCAGAGACAAGCGCGCCGAGAGCACCTTGGCCTGCTTAACGGAGTTGGGGACCCCTTCCTGCAGACCTAGAGGATGAACCTTCAGGTGAGACCTGCACAGCCAGGGCTCAAAGTGCCAGGCAGGCAAGGTGCCCGGTGCACAGGGGGGCTGTGCGTGGCAGCCTGGACTTGCTGGCATGCCCTTCCCACCCAGGCCCGCACTGCCTGCTGTCTAGCACGTCCAGGTGTTACCGGGGGCTCCCCTGAGGTCCCCTCATTGCCCACAGCAGCTGTGCACTGCAGGGCAGGACAGCTAGCTGCAGCCCCCACCGGGGGCTTCCTCGGCTCTCCTGTGGCTTGGGGCCAGGTGGGCGGCACTGCTGAAGGAAGCCCCATCCAGCTCATCCCATCCCTTTACAGAAGCATCCAAGTGGACAGGCGCCACCGAGCCCACCTTCTCTGGGAGTTGAGTGCAAGGGCCCCTGGGAGCAGGCAGCCACAATGCACCCCCCAGGACCCCCACTGGCTGAGTTCCTCAAGTCCCTAGGGCACAGGGCCCCAGGGCAACAGAGCCTCCATTTGGGAGGACAGCAAGTCCTGAGCCAGAGCGTGAGACCAACTGCATGGCAACGATCCGTGTTTAAGGCCACACGTGGGATACTTTGAAAATGGTTCCAGTGATAAACTTCATGTTCTTGTATTTTACAACTACAAGTTTTTTTATTTTTTATTTTTAACTAAAAATAAGGAAACATTTTGCCTTGCAGTAGGGTAGACTAAACCCAGGGGCTTGCGCGTACTGGACACATGCTCCACGACCAAGCCCTTTCCATTTCTGGACAGGGTCTCACTAACTTGGCCTGGTTGGGCTCAAACTTGGGATCCTGTTGCCTCAGCCTGCCAAGTCCTGTACCTAAGATTACAGCTATGCACCACTCTGCCCAGGAGTGACATTACTGAAGTTCTGAGGCAGTATGTCTTGTTACTCCACTTCAGTGGCTCTAAATGGGTCTCCAGTCTACAGGTCCAGGACACCGGTATATGTGGGACTGCGTCTTTAACTCACCCACCTGGTGTTCTGTGCACACTGAACTTGAGGAACCGCGCGTCTGCACAGCCTTACTCATTCCAGCCAGGCCCTCCATCCTCAGCTGCACTTACAGCCATCCTTGCACACCCACTGTGGGGGTGCCGCAGCTGGTGCCCCACTTGTCCCACCAACAAAAAAGAGCCCTGTGCCTGGGTGAGAAGGGAGGGGCCAGTCTCTTCACCCTGGGGCCCCAGGCCCCCCTACCCTTCACAGTACTGCTTGGCTCTGTTGCCCTGGACAAACATCCCAAAAAGCCTGGCACAGCATCCAGCTGTGTCCCCGACTTTAGCACCCACAAATGTCTTCCCCACTCTTACCAGGAGGACAGGACACATCCGCCACCACCAGCTCCAGGCCTGGCTCCAGGGGATCAGGACCAGCTCCAAGCCCAGCTGGCCTCCACAGGCCACACACACGCCACAGCCTTCCCCACAGTACTCCACTTGGCAGCCGCCTCCTACCCTTCCCACCAAGCAGAGTGGCCACCCTCAGCGCTGCAAGCTGTCTGCGCACAAGGAGTCTGATGCTGGCACCAAGCAGGCCCAGCCAGGATGAACCAAGGAACACCACACCTCACTGCCCCAGATGCCAACCACTCATGACAGCTGCCCCAGCAAACCAGCCTGCACGCCGGTGGGCTCAGCTCACTGAGTTCATCGCCACAGCTGCCCTGCACCCCTGCAGAGTTAGCCCTCCCACACTGCAGCCTCTGGACAGCTCCACGAAAGCCAAGGCCCCTCTACCAAAGTTTCAAATTGCCTAGTGCCACAACCTGTGATTTCAGCACTCAGGAGGCTGAAGCAGGGGGATCTCATTTTCAAGGTCAGTCTGATCACTAAACCCACTCCCTCGCCCCCCCAAAAAAATAGATGTCTGAAACTCTCTTAAAACATGGCACTTGTTGAGTATCCCAGCCCATCTGTGTCCTCCTGCTCTGAAGCCCTGCGGGTGGGCAGTCTGGAGCCCTCACTGCCTCGAGAATCTGACCCGTGTGTGGTCATATCAAGTTCTCATCTCAAGACTCCTGCCTCAGTGTAAAGCCATGTGGGCCCTTGGCACTATGACAGCTGACACCCTAACTTCGAGCCAGGGGCTGGCACAACCTGTGATTGGTGTGGGCTTCAGCCACTTCCCATGAATCCCACAGCCAGCAGTGCCACCCCAAGGCCATCTGTCATCGCTGCCCTCTGACATCAGAACTAAGCAGGTCTCCTGCCTTCGCTGGCCCAGACGCCCATGTCCAATCTCTGCCCTGCTTTCTTCTGTGAGCCAAGCAAGCGTGCTCTTACCCTGCCGGGCTGTTGCTACCATCAAGCCCGGGGAGCATCATGCATGCCCAGACAAGCAGATAAGAGTCCTGTAGACGGAGCACCACACCACAGGCCCCTGTGGACCACGGATGCACCCGGAAGAGCCCTGCACAAAGCGATGCAGGCTCCAGTGCGCTAAGCAGCTACTCCTGTGCAGGAGTGGAGCTCCATGCACCTCCACGCTGAGGAAAGCCTTGGCGGAGGAAACGAAAGTCAGAGTGGTACAGCAACCAACCCAAAATGGTGCAACCAGAGAGGCCTCCCCCGGTGTGCAGAGGCAGCACTTCAGCTGGTCCTGAATCTGAGATCAGCAGGGACCAGGGTCCTGGCCCCTCCCACGCTCTCAGGACTCCCAGGCTCTATTCCAGCTATAAGATGCTCTATGGCTCTAGCCCGAATACATTTTAGCAGGCACGCTGGCTGGGTGGCAAGAGTGGAAGGCACAGCTCTAACAAAAAGCCCTCCCCACACAGCCCCGGTTCTCAACAGACACCCTGCACAGTTTACGTCCGGGTGTTGGGTTCTGGGTACTTTCCACACCATGGCAGTGAAACAGTGTAGGTAATGTGCTATCAGGCAGGGACTAGGCAAACTAGTCCATCCCAAACCCCCTCTCTGGGGCTGCTAGGCAGAGCTCAAGAGACAGAGACACAGCTCAGCTCGGGGATGAGCTTGGATTCCCCCACCCTACCAGCTATTTTCAACTGCTACTGTGGAGATAAGCCTACGAGGACCAGATGAGGAAGGGAAGTCTGACCACTGATGTCAGGCTGAGAGACCAGCCACAAGCCACACCTGGAAGAGAAGAGGATTCCAGACAGAAGGAATGAAAGCCTTGCAGGGGCCAAGATGAATCCAAGTTGACTTGGAGGCCACCAAAGGCCCACAAGAAGCAACATATGTTGTTGTTTGTTTGGTTTTGGTTTTGGTTTTGGTACTGGGGATTGAACTCAGGACCTTGCACTTGCCAGGCAGGCACTTAACCCCACTGAGCTATCTCCCCAGCCCACAATGGATGTTTTAAAGAGTCGCTGTGATTAGGGGTTGCAGGAGACAGAAATGAAGCAGGAAGAGCAATCACAAGTGGCCAAGCAAGGTCGCCGCCCGCTTGCATTAAGCTCACAGGCGGTGGTGGATGCTGCACGTGCTGTGGAGAGGGCTGCCACTGCACTGGCGCATAAGGCAGCTAGACGCGGAGGGCAGGAGTGCACGCACACGCAGGGCGCCTGGCGCTCCCAGAAGGCAGGCTGAGGGCTTCTCTCCTTCAGAGCCCCTCACCTCTTGCTGATCTGCACCAGGCAGGTGCCTGACGAGCATCAAGAAGTGGCGCTTGCAGACAAGGCAAGGCAGAGCCTTCTGCAGGCCGGTGATCACAATGTTGCAGTTTAGGTGACAACTTGTAGCACTGCATCGCCCTAAGGAGTTGGGAAGAGAACAAAGCCCTCCCGCTACAGAGTGGTTCCCCGAGGATGCTCTCCATGAAAAATAAAGCAACAGAAATTACAGCAGCCCAAGTGGTGGAGGGAGGGGCACTGCTGGAGAAGTGGCAGCAGGTAGCAGCCCTAGGGTCTCGCTGTACCCGGGAAAAGAAGAATGAGATCCGGCCCCATTTCTCTGCAAATGAGAAAGTCTGCAGCTGGGCAGGTGTCCTTGACGGTTATGGCGAGCACAATGCAGATGACGAACAGAAAAACAGCTCTTGGGAGACCCCAGGAGAAGCCACCTGCTTTTCCCCCACAGAGAAGGCCTGGCACACTACCTGGTTGGTGGAAACGACTCCAGTCCCGCCAGCCTTTTCTCCAGCCCACTGTCCCTATAGAAACCTTCTGACAGGGAGAGAACCCAGGACCTATGCCTCCTAAAGCAAGCGTCTTTGTTCGCTACATGCTGGTCACTCAGCACATCGCGTCCTGAGTTTTGCAGTCACCCGCAGGGAACTTGGTGCAGGGTTCCTACAGCCACCCCAAGACACCCAGGGCCCCAGGTACAGAGGAGGCTCCTGGGAACCAGGCGGCCGTCGCAAGGACCTGCTGTCTCGCCCTGGGCTCCGCCAAGACCAGTCCCCGTCCCTACCCCGGCTCGGGGAGGCCGGCCCCTACCCACTTGCACGCACCTGCACCTGGGCGCCCGCCCCGCAGTCCGGCCCCGCAGCGCCGCTCCCCACCGCCCAGGTTGAAGGCTCAGCTGTGCTCACCCAATTCCCGAAGCCAAACTGCTCGATGGCGTCCAGAAGCAGCTGCTCTTCGCGGCTGGTCCAGCCGCCCTCGGCCTCAGGTCCCCAGAGCGTGAAACGCCCGCCGTCCACCAGCTGGTAGCCATGGTAGCGTCTGTGGTGACCGATCTCGGCACCGGCCGAGAAGCACTCGGGGCACAGCTCGATGTCCTGGCACTCGGTGCAGCGAAAGCGCAGCGGGCTCACCTCAGCCAAGCAGTACACGCAGTACTTCTTGCCCAGCTCCGCCATCTTCCCCCGCTCGCCCGCCGTCCGCACCGCCGCCGCCGCCGCCGCGCCCCCAGCCGTCAGCGCCCCGCCGCCCGCCGGGCCCGCGCTGCTGCCCAAGCCACCAACGCCGCCCGCACAACCACCCGACGCCGCCGCCACGGCCACCCCCGCCCAGGAGCCCCCCGAGGCGGCCAGCCGGGCCGCGTCCCGCCTCAGCACGCAGGCGCCCTCGGGCCCGGCTCGGCCACCGCCGCCGTCGCTGCGCCGCATCGCGCAGGCGCCCCGCGCGCGCCCCCGCCCGGGAGCCTGGCCCGCCGCTCTGCGCCTGCGCACCGCTCGAGCCTGCCGGCGCCCCCGCCGGCACAGCCGTGACGCCCCGCCCCAGGCCTGGCGAGACTGCAGCGCCTACAGGAAGTCGGACGAGCGCGTCACGCCCCTCAGGGCGCGAGCTCGCACCCACATCCAATTAACTGCGCCTCCTCACGCTAGCGGCACCCCATTGGCCTGCTCCTACCGGGAGGCGGGGAGCGGAGGCGGAGCGTCGGGCTAGCGCCCGGCCAATAGTAGACTCCACCGTGCGCGCCCCTGGTTGCCCAGGAAACCTAACCGCTTGCAGCTGCGGTCAGACGCCGGGACCCAACTGGGCGAAGATGGACGGCCCCTTCGAGCATGCCGCGGACACTGCGAGTGAAGGCGAAGATAGAGACAGCCTGGCTTCGAGGCCGACCGAGATCCTGGACAGCCCTGGTCCCCAGATCCCCACGGAACCGAAAGAACCACAACTTGAGCTGGAGGCGACAGCGGCGGAGGAGATAGAGGGTTCGGAGGTGGGCTCTGCCACGGGCGAGCAGCCAGCGGTCACGGAAAGGCTGGCAGCCACGGAGAGTGTGGGCGAGGAGGAGCCGCCGGAGGAGCCCGCCGGCGCTGAGACCGAGGAGTCGGCCAAGCGGCCTTCTCAAGGTAGCTGGGAGGAGGTGGAAGATGAAGAAAAGACCGTCGAGGAGTCCTTGGAACAGAGGAGAAAGATCAGCTCCTTGCGGGCGTCGCTTCAGCTGACCTCGATCCTGGAGGAGCACGTGAAAGGAGAGGAAGCGGGAGAGGAGGAGGAGAAGGAGGAGGGCGAGGAAGAGGGCGAGGGGCAGGATGGGGAAAGAGGCCAAGAAAAAGGGGAGGAAGAGCGGGTGCACTGGAGCGTGGGTGGAGGCGAGGACGAGGAGTGGTCGGAGGAGGTGAAGAAGCAGCAGGAGCAGCAGCTGCGCAGCGAGCTCCTGGAGCAGTACCACGCCCTGGTGGTGGAGCGCTCCCGCTACCAGCGCTACAACCTGTACCTGCAGCAGAAGATCTGCGAGGCGCTGCGCAGGAAGAAGGGCCTGGACGCCGCCGAGGCTCCGGACAAGGGCCCCGAGCCCGAGGCCCCCGAGAAGGAGCAGGCGTACCTGCGCTATCTGGCCACGCTGGAGGAGCTGAGGAAGCAGGAGATAGACGACCTGGAGTGGTACCAGCAGGAGGTGGGCCAGCTGAAGCAGCAGTGCCAGGAGAAGCTGGCCAGGGTGGAGAAGAGGTGGCGCCAGTTCCAGGCCCTCAAGAAGCAGGTGGTGATGCAGGCCATGGGCAGCTGCCGCATGCGGGGCGGACGCCAGGCTGCTCTGCGAGAGGTGGAGCAGATCCAGGCCTTGGAGGACAAAAAGGAGAAGGAGATGAGCGCGGTGCGGCTGGAGAACGTGCAGCTAAAGCAGAGCCTGGCGCACTTCGAAACCAGGATGAGGGCCCAGGAGGACTTGGCGGAGGGGCTGCTGCTCATCGATTTTGAGCAGCTGAAAATCGAGAACCAGACCTTCAACGAGAAGGCAGAGGAGCGAAATGAGGAGGTGGTGAAACTGCGCAGCAAGGTGACCAACAACGTGCAGGTCATAACCCACGTGAAGGAGAAGCTGCACTTCATGGACATGAAGAACTCGAGCAAAAAGGTGGAGCTTCTGGGAGTCGAGGCTGAGGTGGCCTCCCAAAGGGACATCCTCACCAAGACCAAGCAAGCTCGAGACAGCCTTCGGGTTGACAACCACAAGCTGAGCCAGAAGTGTGGACTGCTGGGCAAGGAGCCACTCCTGCGGGACCTGGAGGAAAAGGTGAACAGGACCGAGCGGCTCACCCAGCACCTGGAGGCCCTGAAGCGCCACCACGCCGGGCTCACTTTGTCCTGCAAAGGCGTGAAGCAGAAGATCAGAGACGCCAAAGCGTTTCTCCCCTCCTGACCCCACTGGTGGGAAGCCAGAGACTGTCCACTGTCTCGGTGGCCGTGGGCCTTCGCTGTCCTTCTCCATTGCTGCCATCCGTTGGTGTTTGTTCTGCTGAGGGTGGAACTGTGCGTTTTGTCCCATTGATGAGCTTCTGATTGGTGCTGAGTCCCAACTTGGGTTCACAGTTTTGTATGAGATTAAGCAAGAGAGGCCTAAGTCAAAAACGGGCGACTGAATGACTTCTCACAAAAAGCTGTCAACATGCCTTTTCCTAACTGAGCAACTCTGTGATTTCTAGGATTTCATGCTAAAGATTCCCTTTTCTCTGTGTCAGGAGGCTTTAAAAGCTGAACCCATGGACAGGGTACAAAATATTCCTGTGCATTCAGCGAACTATTAAATTCTCTTTGTACTTACTGAGCCGTGTAGTCTTCAATCACTCAGTTCTAAAAGATCACTAATTCTTACTTTGTGTGTAACCATCACTAGCTTCTGGGATGGTTCTTAAAACCTCCAGAAGTTGGGCATGATGTCACACATCAGTTACACTGAAGCAGAATGGCATCGAGTTCGAGGTCAGCCTGGGCATCATAGTGAGAGCCTGTTTCAAAACAAAGGGGAAAAAAAGTGTAGTAAAATCCAGAAAGAGAAGAGATGGTCAACAGGAAAGAGGACGGATGCTCTGTCAGCCTCCTTTTCACTGAAGAGCAGCTCAGTTTAGTGCTCAGTCCTGTCTGCCCTGCCTCAGCAAGTCTGCACTCAGAATTAAGCTCTTTCTTGGATCCCCTGAGGAACAGCGCATACACAAAAGGACATTTTGTTTTCCAGTTTTATTTTGAGAAATAAAATGGCAGCAGTGTTGTGCCACCAGGTGCAAAGGACAGAGCAGTGGCTGCTGCCGCCGCACGAGCTGTGTGTTCAGCTGGGTAGAGACGGGACAAAGCCGCTCCTGTGCCCACGCTGAAGTGGGTCATGAGAAAGGCGAGCCACTCCTGCTGCTGCACGCGCAGAGAACGCTCGAGACCCCACTCCAGGTGGCTCAGCGACCGGCACTGTCTTTTGCTGTCATTTTCTAGTGTATTCTGTCTGCAATCAATGCAAATTCAATTTCCTTTCAAACACCGTGAATACACTTTTTGATAATGAGGGGAATAAAAAAGCTCTGATTCAGCTTCCGCTCTCTCCTCCTCACTACAGCTGGCCTCCTACCCTGCCACCCAGGCCCTTGTGAAACCAAAAACCACTGGCAAACAGAACTATTTCCCCATGGCTCTGCTAGAAGCAGCTCGATGCTGCTGCTGGAGTCACTCCCCAGTGCAACTGCCCACAGGGACCAGGCCTGGGCCAAGCGAGTGGCTTTCACTGGGGTGAAACCCTTAGCTTCCGGGTTCACCATGGCACAACAGGCACTTCCAGCTGACTGACCTGGCAGCAGTCAGCCCCCTGCACACTCCCCATGCCAGCCCGGAGCCAGGGAACAGGCAGATCCCCTAGAGCACACACGGGAGGCCCTGGGGGCACCGAGACGCCTGGTGGTATTGGTGTTGCTTCCAGCTGTGACACGAGCGAGCCCTATAGCAGTGGCTGCAGCAGTCCTCACCGGTTTCCTCATATGGTAGTTCATGCTAGAGAGACTGCAATTCATTAGGAGACACTCCTGGGCTGATTACCTCCTGATGGGGCTTTCTAATTAGATTACAGAAGAGTGCTTCATCATGAGAGAGACACACACGTTCACAAACTGTTTCAGACAGGTTACTTCAGCGAGAGTTTGCAGCCTGAGCACTCTCTCCCCGTGGTCTGGTTCCACGGCTGTTTGCAGCCCATGTGGGTGCACATCCCCACCAGCCACCAGCCACGGCGAGTGTCTCCTGGGCTCTCTGCGCCCTGCCAAGACCACCCCTGATGACCCGCGTGCACTGTTGGTGCCGTGCCAATCTCTTCCATCTTCTGCGAAATGTTCCTTAAATATTCACTATGGGTCAGGCACTGGGAATCCCTATGCTGGACTGCAGTGATGATAGGAAGGGGACGGAACAGGGAAGAGCAGTGGAGGTGGCCTAGGCTTACAGTCCCACGGGGACTGTCCCAGGGAGGGGACATCAGGCCCAACAAGGAGCACTCCTACTACAGGGCTATGGGCAAAGACGAAAGATTTGTCTGCTGTCCTTGTGCAGTGCTGGGAGCAGCGGAAGCCAGAAATGGACCCTGAGTGGGAGGGCCAGGCAAGGCCATGCGGCTAGAGCAGTCAGGCTGCCCCAGGCTTGAGAAAACGTCCCATCTGGACAGTTTTGGCTATTAGTCGCTAGGCAACCTGTGTCTCCTAATATGAACTTTGCAAAGGTATAACTAAACGCCCCTACTGTTGCTCGTCAGGTAGACAGGCCTCCACCTGATCCCAGCCCCTGCCTTCGTCTTAGTTTTGGCTCATTCCTGCTGCTGTTTCTCCCCAGAGTACCCTGAGACACCAACGAGTCCCTACCTTTAGCGCTTGAGCAAGACACCCAGTAAGAGGCGAGTGGGCAGCCAGGACGCTTCCCAAGTGCACGCCTAAGGGAGCCAGCTGGAGCCAGTGCTCGCCGACACGAGTTGGTACTGGCACCTCAGGGGTGAAGCAAGGGGACGGAGGCTCACGAGCGCCAGAAAGACAAGCGAGCTTAAAGAGAAACATGTCTGAAGTCAAAAAGGAGAAAGTTCTATAAAATTAACAGAATTTTAAGAACCATAGATGTGTACAGAGGTAAGTGAAAACTGGTTTCTTGGTTCCAGTATTTCCTTTACTTTCTAAGACCAGCACCAAGGACTTAGCAAGTAGCACTGTTTTAAAATGAAGTCCCAGGGGCTGGCGAGATAGCTCAGCGGTCTAAAGTGGCTGCTTTGGTAAGCTTAAGCAAAACGCAGGGACCGGGGTTCGATCCCCAGCACCACATGCCACACCAGCCCTGCCTGCAGAGTAGGCTAAGCCCGCCAAAAAAACAAAGCAAAACTAAAATCAAGCCCTGAATGGGACAAGGAGGCTGGAGCAAAGATACCACAGATACAGCTTGAACCCTCCGGCTTCGCTCAATTAGATAAAAAAGGAAAACATGCCTTTAACTTGTACGTGGCTAGTTGCAAGCAGCCCGGTGGTGCCACTGGGGGGAGGAGTGTGGGCCCCGTGCTCTGCTCCCGCGCAGACCCAGCTGGGATGCTGCAGCAGCCTGCCTGCCCGCCCACGCACCTGGTCTAGCCTCCGTGGTTGGAGCATGCCACCAGCTACAGTCCCATGTGCCTGGGGCTAAGTAGGGGATGTCAGGAGCACAGCCTGCCATGGCCTTGACATTTCTGCCACTGATCATTTGTTGGCCTCAAAACAGTGTCTCTGGGGCAAGAGACATAGCTCAGTGGCATAAGTGTAGGCTGTGCCCACAGGGCGATGGCCCCAGCGTGGCGTGGGGAGGGAGAGTGGTGGGGGGGGGCCCATTCCGAGTACTAACAGCTGGCGCAGCCTCCAGGCAGCAGAGTAAAAGCAGCAGCCAGAGCAGAGGCCCCCTCTGCCCCCGCCGAGGTCTCCAGATTCTGTGTGGTGTCCCTGGTGTGGATTATACGGGAGAAATCACAAAGTTATAATTCAGTCCACCAAACTATTGCTCAAATCACCCCGGACTCTTCTATCACTCAATTAATTGGTCATTCTTTCTTTGAAAAAGATTTAAAATTATAAATATTTTTAAAAGATAGATCGGATGTTAAAAAGGAATTATTTAAAAAAAAAGAAAAAAGAAAAGCAGCTTTCAAGGGCTTTCCAATACACGTGCTGATGGTCTCCACGTAGGTCAGCTACGCGACCAAAGTCCTAAAGGTGCTGGCTGGATCGCTGCGCTGGGGGCCACGAGGGCCATTCCACCAGGACTAGAAGGTTCTCTCCGCTACACCTGATGCAAAAGGAGAAGCTTTTACATGTTCCCATAAGGTGACTTACAAAGTTCTTTCCGTCCTCAAGATAAAAAGTTTGCCTTTAGTCAAAAGAAAATCATATTCCCTAAGGTTTATAATAATGGGGATATCTTAAGAGATTATTGTTCTCCTGATTTCTAATAAAGCCCATTGCCTGTTTTACACCCCAAATTAAATGGGTATTAAAACGCTTTGCTATTTTACAAACAGATACAGAGGTCTGGAGTGCAGTCTAAAGACTCAGGTTGAAACCGTCACTTGGTTTTGACCCCTTTCAACAGTGGCAGGCCAGCTGGCAGCCTCCGAGGGGCACAAGTTGTGATGACGTTTCATAGCTGGGTGACCTCATCCAACAGAGACGACTGTGCAGCAAACTGCTCAGATCAACCTGAAATGGTTTTTAGACCCTTTGGCAGTATTAATTGGCTCCATCCAGATTTTAGGCTAATTTTTGTGGTGTTATTGTCATTATCCTTCAGATAAGTTGGATTAATTTACTTGTTTTCACAGATGAGTCATATTAGGTTAAGGGAGGCTATGTGGTGGCTGCCTCCTCTTCCAAAACATAAAATATAAGCTGGGCATGGTAGTGCACGCCTGTAATCCCAGCACTTGGGAGGCTGAGGCAGGAGGATTGGTGCGGGTTCGAGACCAGCCCAGGCTACAAAAGTGAGCCCAAGCTCCTCACTATATGATCAAAATTCAGCTAAAAAACAAAATGGAGAATCAAACCCTCCCACTTCACTTGTCAATTTACTATTATATTTTTTAAATTTTACAAAAGACAGAAGTACAGCAACAGATATTCAATCAGATAAACAAAAAAAAAGCTATTTTGGGGGTCAAGAATATGCTTGTGTTTTCCCAAAGAATACTGAGCAACCAATTTGGATTCCAGAGAGTGCTGTTAGGCTATATATCACAAAGCCAAATCTGGAGACAGTGAAGTTAACAGTGAAGAGACTAGATCTGATCTGGGGCCTAATGAAGGCGCTAACAAAACGGGAATCTCAGGTTTAAGTAGGGGACAACTGAGCCAAAAGTTATCAGTATGCTTAAGACAAAACAAAACACAAATTATGTAAATTGTAAATAAAAGATTCTATCCCAAATTTTTCTGGTAAGAGATTTCTGCTAATTGACGACAAAATCTGACTAGTCTATTTTTAATTATAAAATCGTGATAGAGCTACTGTAGCTCAATTTGGTCAAAAATAGAGTGCACTCTGATTTTATAAAGATGTTTGTCTGTGTATGTATTTACATTCTTATATGTCATTCCATGAACAGCTGTTCTTTTTTTATTTGTTCATTTTTATTATTTGTTCATAATACAATTTGAGTTATAGATTTAAAAACATGCTTTCTCCTGAGTTACCAGGTGATCTAAGTGATATTAAAATGGGTTTACTCATAGGTCACCAAAACATTTAAGATAATTAACAAAAATTCCTTAGAGTGGAGAAAGATTATTGATCAGGACTCTTAATTGGTGAATAGTGGCCAACCTCTGCTCATTAATAAGGAGCCTCAGTAACCTCTATATCTCTTGGGAGACACCCCAATAATTTTGTCATTGGAAGGGATGAAGTTTTGGGCTGGCCAGATAGCTCAGTGGACTAAAGCGCCTCTTTAGACAGAGTGCAGGGACCAGGGTCTGATCCCCGGCACCACACGCCACGCTGGCCCCACTGCCGGGGCACGCTGAGATGACAACTGACGCTGGGTGTGGGGGTGCGTACCTGTAGTCCCAGCGCGTGGGAGGCTGTAAACACGAGAAGCACTAGAGTCCCGTCTGTGTAGTGAGACCCTGAAGACCCTGTCTGTACTAAATACATAAAAAAAAGATGAAATTTTTCAGGGAAAAAAATTACAATACAGTTTCCTCATAACATTTGCTTTTGACTTTCGTTCTCTGTTTTGTGGTATTGGGGATCGAACTCAGGACATGGCACTTGCCAGGCAGGCACCTACGCCGCCGAGCTCTCTCCAGCCCCAGATGCTCTTGATACAAAACTAAATTTTTTTTTGCAATCAATGTTTTCCATCAACATTGATAGTCTAATAAATTCCTATACAATGTGATAAAAGCAGTTACACATTTTTTTTTACAAAACTACATTAAGAAACAAAGGTTTTCACATGTGAATGACCTTTTATTGTTAATCTCATAGCATATTAAATATATTCATGAGTCCTGCTGTTCAAGACTTCCAAAGTGTAAAACAAGGATGCTTATTGTGATGAGGTTTTTAGACCTCTGTCATTAACAAAAAATTATGTATATTCCATTCCAATGATGTATATTCCATTAAAGGATGAGAAATTAGAAAAAAGCTCATTATTAGAGATATGGTTAAAGGGATTCTATTATGTCAAAATTAAATTTGAAGTATGTCACAAAATGAGGACGGTCATGCTACAGTGTTATATATGGCATTGATTTCTGTGCAAAAAACATGTAATTAGTAACATTCTATAGGGATTTAAATTCTAGAATATCCATGGTTAGAAAATAACAGTTCCATTTTATGTCTGAAGTATTTGATAGGCAGGTAAGATAGTAACGTTCAGCTTAGTGCCTCCATTATAGAGTGATGTCATTACGCTTCTCTCTGGATCTTTAACAACTGAGGTTTGGAGACCAAAATTTAGAATGAGTGGGCTAAGAGGCTAGCCAATATTGTGGCCCTAGCCCTCCGAGGTCACTGAGGACTCAAGAAATGAGCCCCTGTGGTGACATCCTATAACTCAGTTGAGTCCCTGATTTTCTGCTTAAGGAGACTAAGGGACCACAGAGGAAAGTGATCTACAATGTATATAGTGTGTCTAAGGAGAGTCACCTGGAGAGAAAAAAAAATCTCACAAGCCTCCACAGAAAGGAACTTGTCAAGAAATGGCTGTGACTCGTCCAGATGGCTGACACTGACAGAAGATCTAACAGGTACTGAACTTGGTTCCAAGTAAATCCGGAGGAGCCTTAACTGATCTTGATAGACAACAAAGTTATTTTTTGTTTATGCAGGTCTTGCTTTGATTTGCTCTTAGCCATCCAGCAGAAAAGCATAAACACGAGATGTAGAAAAGCAATGCCATAAGCTAGCTGTAAAAGGTTCAAATCACTAACCACTTCTGACAACTGCCGGCCGTCAGTCACTACTGTTATGGGTTTTGGACTACATAGGGTTAACTTGCTGTGTACAGCTATCAAAAATCTTTGCACTGGCATCAAGCTTTTGGTCTTCTAGAGATTTCTCCATACACAGCTTCTCCAACTGCAACAGAACACCTTTAATTGCAGCATTTGGGAGGCTGAGGTAGGAGGATCACTGCAAGTTCTAGACCAGCCTGGGATACAAAGTGAGCTCAAGGCCAACCTGAACTGCAGGAGACCCTGCTGCCAAAAGGAGGGAGGGAGGGAGGGAGAGACGGAGGGACAGAGACAGAGACAGAGGGACAGAGACAGACAGACTCGCTGACTGACTGACTGAGTAAAGGGAGCGATGCTGGGAGCTGCTGAAGCTGGAAGTTGATGAACTGATGGCACGTGGGAGGGCAAGACAAGGCCTCAGTGCCTAAAGCAGTCAAACTATCACAGTTGAGAAAAACATCCCATCTGGACAACTTTGGCTACCGGTCGCTAGAGAAGCTTGTGTCTCCTAATACTAACTTTGCTGAGTTATAAATAAACACATCTACTGTTATTCTTGGGGTGTTTTGCCAATCAAACAGGCTTCCACTTGAACCCAGCTCTTGCCTCTTACCTATTTTTTCCCCCTCATTCCTGCCGCCATTTCACCCTGAGACACCGAGTCCCTGCAGTCCAGAGTCCAGAGCCTGGGAAGGAAATGCTTGTCCTCTGTGAGTGCAATCAGTCTCAGTGTCTCAGCCCCGCGCCTGAGGCTTCTCAGCGATGCGCGTGGGAACGCTTTCTTTCTGGACATTCTCCCTGCCGCCATGATATATAGGGTTTGGGCATTTATTGGAAGACGGGGTCTCACTCTGTAATTCAGACTGTCTTTTTGAGACAGGCTGGCCTTGAACTCACAACAACCCTCCTGCCTCAGCCTCCTCAGTGCTGGGATTTACAGATGTACACCACGTCTGGCTTTTTGTTTCTGAGTTCTTGTGGTGCAGTTTCAAGGGGCCCTCTTATTTCTTCCGTTTCGTCTTCACAATCGAGGGGGTAGCCACTAGGGTCTCCTTCAAGACTTTGGTTAAAAAAAACAAAACTCTGGCTTAGCAACTTAGAAAACCCCAGCGTGGGGAGCCTCAGGGACCAGGTCTGGATCCTAGGCACTCTACACTGTAAGCTCTGGTTTATTTCTGGTTGGCGCAATGCCTTCAGGAGCTCCGGGGAGAAAGTGAGGGACGTAAAATGAATACTGAGGCTCTGGGGTCCAGTGTGAGGCCTCGAGGCCATGGGCAACAGGTTTTGCTGTACTACGGGGGAAGAAGCCCACTCACTCGCTCAGCACCCCCTACCCACCACAGCTCAGCATCCTAAGCGGGCTCTAGGGACCCCAAAGCAAACGCGGGTTCCCATGGGGGTGTCTGGAGACCAGCTCTGCCACCTTGGGCTTCTCTAAGTCGAAGATCTGGGTGCAGGACCAGTCTCCTCCACAGAGCTGCTCTGAGATGAAACAATTCGCTGGCACAGAGCCCGGTGTGGCCAGAGCAGGCGCCAGCCCGCGGTGCACGTGACAGGGCCGCTGCCAGCCCACAGCACGAGCTGCTCAGGACCGTGGCCCAGAGGGAGCCTCCAGTCTGTAGGTCCTGGGACCAAGAGGAAGCCACAGGCGGCACCTGGGCGCAGGCCTCCGGCACGACCTCAGGGCCCAGAGGAGCCAGGCCTCCCAGGGCTTCCTCCTAAGTGCACCGGGAGGCGACGCCTGCCCGCCTGCCTGCCTCCCTCCACTCTGGCAGCGGCTTTGGGGCAAAGCCTGGCGTCCGGCTGCAGGCTTGGGGAATGCGAAGCAGCCTCGGCCTGAAGGCTGACAGGGCTAGGTGCCAACTGTGTGCAAGGACCAGGGGCAACACGGCATGGGGCAGAGGCCGCAGGCGAGAGCCGGTGCCCTCCAAGGCGCAAGGGCGGCACGTGCGCTGGGCTGCTGAGGATGAGCTGCACTGCTGCCCGCACTGCCCAGCGACCGACGCTAGGACACTCGGGCAGCTGGACGCGCCAAGAACAGGCACGCGTGGGGGCGCATGCCTGCAATCCCAGCACTCACTCGGGAAGCTGCAGCAGGAGGGCTGCTGGGAGTCTGAGGCCAGCCTGGGCTACAGTGAGTTCGGGTCCAGCCTAAACTACGGTGGGACCCTGTCTTAAAAAATAAAAATGAAAATTTCAACTTTAAAACCCAGCAACAGTGAATGTAACAATTTACATGACTTTTATTTAATAAAACCACATATTTACAATTCAAAAAGTCGTACTTTGATACTTTACTAAATAAGCTTAAAGGTCACTGTACAAGAAATTACAACATAGGATGTAGGAAGTGCTTCCAGGGGTTTCTACCAGCGAACTATTTAAAAGTCAAAAACTGAGCATTTGCCAAGTACCTTGGGGGTGGGCACTGTTCCTGCAGACCACAGGGACCTGAGGTCCAAGCGCCACCCTGCCAGGGCAGCACAGGGACTCGGGCTCGGCAGGGAAGCACCTGTGTCCAGTTCCGGTCTGCCTGCCCGGTCCGCAGGACGCAGACTGCAGCCGCCACTGGCCCAGCACCACTGTGCGTGGGACGCGTGCAGCCTGTGATCCCTGAACGAGCCACCAGCCTGGCCTGGACTAAAGGTGTGGTCAGTGCAACGCAGTGCCCACCAGGCTCGGGTCGGGCAGCAGGACAGGGACCCACGCTGGCGGTGTCGCACAGGAACAAGCTGCTGAGCCAGCACTGAGCAGCCACCTTCTGTGCGGCTCAGGAACACGGCTCTGTACAGTAAGAACATAGACACATCCCCCGCAGGCGGGGCAGGACGCGAGGCGCAGCCAGCTCGGCACGGCTGGGAGCAGGTGCAGCGCAAGGCTGGGCAGCCCACCTCCTGCAGCCCACCTGGCCTTGACATCCAATACCTGATGGAAGGGTGGGGCTGAGGCGGAAAGGGGACCATGACACTCGGCAGCCTTCTGGGAAACTCAGTGAGATGCAGGGAAAGATTCCTGGAGAGGGTCCCTGGGTGCAGCAGTGGGAGCCACCAGCCCCAGCCGCCTGGAGCATCTGCTGGGCCACACGCTGCACCTTCGCCAGGCGGGGTCTCCCCGGGCCGGAAATATGGCTGAGAAGAGCTGTGGTGAGCGACCACACAGGCACTTGCAAAAGACGGCCCACGCCCGACCCGGGCCTCCTACACCCCGGCAGCAACGCCCAGTGGCAAGGGTGACCACTCAGGATGTCCCACAGATGCTGGCACGGCCTGCCCTTGGACTAGCGCAGGGAAAAGCTCATTTCTGTGAATCTGGACAATCAAATCTCTTACACAAAGTTCTCAGAACACTCAAGGAGAAGCTGGAGCACAGAAATGTGCCAATGAAACTGGAGTAAGAAAGAGCTGACGGTCCCGAGAACTTTCCAAGACGGTCTGGGCTGCTCAGCGGCACCTTGGTCCTGCGGGATGGACCCAGCCACTCAGGTGACAAAGATGGAGGGGATGCTGCTGGAGCAGACAGAGGCCTCCCTGCCCGTGTGTCCAGGAGCAGGCCCCTCCTCTGGGGAGGCCACCCTGCCCACTCCCGCCCTCCTCACTGCGGCCTGTTCTGCACAGGTCCCACCCCGGCTCCCCTGGGGTGCCATGGCCAAGGCCAGGCAAGCTCACATGCCTCACCAGCAGCTACCCACAAGCCCTCTGGTCACGTGGTCTTTGGTACGTGGAATTCCAAAAGTGACCTCCAGCTATGGAAAGATTATCTCAAAACCTACACCAACGCCTTTCTTATCTAAAACTGAGCCAGCAACGCCTCAGAGGCCCTGGCAATGACATCACTCGTGCACCCTGGCTAAGAACCGTAACGTGATTTTCAGTAGCTGGCATCACAGCATCACAATTTAATTAACTGTGTGGAGTTCAGGTGAAGGACGCTCAGCCATCAACCTGCCCTGACTGGGCAGCGAGCACGGCGCTGGCCGCGGTGAGGCCAGGCATGGGTCTGCTGGACTGCTGCAGGCTGAGCCTGGGTTTCACTCCTTCAGAGCTCTCCTGTGCGGTGCTGATGGTGAACTCCAGCATCAGGACCAGCGCGACAAGGGCCTGTGCCCTCTGCAGCCAGGGCTCAGCCCAGACGCACACGTGGTCTGCTTGGGGCCGGCACGTGCGCCCAAGCCTCAGTGCCTCAGCGAGGGGCTCCCCTTCTCCAGGTCCCGGCAGTCCTTCTGCAGCGCAGCCAGCACCTGGAAGCACAGAAGAGACACCTGGGGTGAACAGTGGGGTACAGCTGAGGGGGACAATGGCTCGATGGCAGCGCCTCCCCGCCTCCAAGGTCCACACACGGGGTCCCCTGCCTTGAGCAGTGCCCTCACCTGCCCCACCCAGCAGCCCCAGGCTGTGCCTGGCCCTGTCCTCCCTGGCCTGGCTGGCAGAACTCAGCTCGAGTCAGGTGCCGTCCTGAGTGGCCATGAGAGCCCCTCCTCACTCTCACACCTCTACTTCACACGTCCCACAGCGCAGGGACTGCCCGGCCTCACTGGAGGCAGCGGTGCCCACCATGAGGAGGGGACTCAGCTCTACCTGCCTTTAAAAGCCAGGGCATCTGGGTGGTACAGGGCTTCCTTTTTTAAAAATGTGTTTGGTACAGGATCTTGCATACAGCTCAGACTCATAGTAATCCTCCCGGTTTTCAGCCTCCCCACCACTGGATTTACAGGTGTGTGCCACCATGACCAGCCTCTGTGGCCGCCTAAGCATGCCAAAGAGGCAGAGCCGGCAGGGCGTGCGTACCTGGAACTGGGCCAGGTGGCGCTGTGGACTGCCGAGCTGTCTGCCCAGCCCCCAGGGTGGCTGGCACCGCACCACACCAAATCTCAGCAATAGGGAGTAAAGCAGAAACTTTTTAGTAATTTTCAACAAATTGCCCAGAGCACAGTGTCAGGGGACACTTGCAGTCCCAGCACTCAGGAGGTCCCCGCACTCAAGAATAAAGGTAGCCTGGGAGATAGCTCTGTAGCACTAGTGCCTGCTTGGCAAGTGCAAGGTCATGAGTTTGAACCCTGATCCCGCAAAAAAAAAAAAAAAAAAAGAACCAGGAACAGCGTGTAGGCCCCATTCCCTTGAGACTCAACTGCATAAAACCAATGGTGTCTGTGCCCCGCTGGGCCAACCAGTCCCTCTACCACTCACCACTAATCAGAAAATACCTCACTGTAAAGAAAGCCCCCAGCCTACTTTATCAGTTTCCAGTTCCTAAAAATAGAAAAACAGTGAGAAAACCCAGGATACAATTGTTCCCATGGTGGGCCTGGGCCAGGCGCATGGCACAAAGGCCATCAGAGACTGCCTGGCTTCTGTCTGTCCTCAGAGCACTCCGGAGGCCACGTGGCCCACAGGGCCCTAAGCCCAGCCCCCCTCGGGTGGCCCAGCCTCCATCTCTGCTGCTGCATCTCTAACTCCTCATTTTTGCACTGCAGGCTCCAGCTTCCATTCACACCACGTCATCTTAGCAGCTCTGACGTGTGAACTCACACAGCTCGAGCCCTGGGAGCGCACAGCCCAGGGGTTCTCAGGGGCACTCTGTGGTGTCACCTAAGGCCACACCCCAGCAGCTGGACAGAGCATTGTGCAAGAGGCAGGGGACAGACAGAGCATGCTTGGGGGGCTGGACAAATGCCAAGTGTTTACTCATTTCCAATGAGTAGCTTACGTATGTTATCACAGGGCGAGCCACCCAGGACAGACGGCCCAACCGTGTGGGAAGGGATCCTGCCAACCAGCTGATCCGACACCCAGTGAAGACGGGATCTGTTTACAGGAGCACGGAGGAGCAGCAGCCCAAGGGTCAGAGGGATGCTGCAGGACAAAGGGCCCCTGTTCTTCCAAACAGGACAAGGCAGGGACACAAGGGATAAGGTGGAGCATGTCTCGAAAGGGTTAAAAACCTCCCGCCAATCAAAATGCCTAAAACTTCCTGGAACTCTGACTCATGCTAAAAAGCCACTCATGACATCAAACACCAGAAACTCAAAAACAAGGTTGAACAGTAACTTCTGGAGTGATAACAACATGCACTCTATTAAAGAAACGGGTGCAGTTTGGAAAGAGACTCATTTGTGGATGTCACACACTGGGGCAATGGCTGGCACAAGACTGCTGTGCATCGCAGCTCTGACACTGCAGGACAAGCGGGCTCTAATCGCAATGCAGCCGAGACAGGCAGCGTCTGCGTGATGCAAAGCAGCATCTCCGCAGGAACCAGACCCTGTGACCTGGACCTTGGTGAGGCCAGTCACAGGCAGGATGGACTGAGGGCGGCCAGGGTTGTAAGGGACGGCTGCAGGAGCTGCTCAGCACACTCGGTCACTCCAGCCACTCTGGAGTGCGGCGCCAGAGGGCCGGGAGGGCCTGGCCTCCATCAGCAGTCAGCCGGCCCAACCACCAACTATAAGAGAACACAGAAGCCACTGAGGGGCCTGGCCCCAAGCAAGATGTGGCCTGGGCCTTCCGTCCCAGGTGTCGTCTGAAGAGGAGAGGGTGCAGAACTGCCAGTGCTCCATGCACTGTGGAGAGCAGGGTGGCCTGCCTCCCCAGCCCTTCACAGACAGTTCCAGAGCTCACCTGAGGCAGAGCCAGGGCCCCTGCACACAGTGCTCCAGACTCAGCAACGGGCCAGCAGCCCCAGGACAGAGGGACAGGGAGCCACTTGCCTGTGCCCACTTCTTGTTCCGACTCTGCATCTGGACTGTGGCGATGGCCACAAACACCTCATCTGCCGGCAGGTCCTCCGGCAGCCGTGTCAGGAACTGGGCAATATGGATGAAGTCCATCCTGGTCAAGATGTCCTCAAACAGCTTCAGGATGCCCAGGGCTGTGCGGAAGAGGAACTCCTCCCCGTCCCGGCAGAACACATCCCAGATCCGGCAGGCCAGGTCCAGGGGAAGGGACTTGCTGTACAAGGTGAAGATCCTGGGGGCAGAGCTCAGACTGAGGGCGGGGGAAGGAGCCACGAGGAGTTTCAGCTGAGTCCACACAACCAGCGCAGCACAGGCGCCTGCGCCATCTGCACACAGACCCTTACAGGCCGAGCACAGCTGCTGCAAGGCCACCTGCCCAGAGCTGGACAGAGTCGCCATGTGGGGGAGCAGCAGCCAGCACTGCAGGAGCCAAGAGGAGAAGGGGTGCCAGACGGCAGGGCAGGCAGGGGCTGCCAAACCCTGACAGCAGCTGCAGGAAGGGCAGTGGGAGACATGGCAGGGGACAAGAAAATGCTTGGAAAACCCAATCTTACCAGTCAATTATTTATGTATGTATGTATGGATGGATGGATGGATGGATGTGGGTTTTTTTTATTTTGCGGGACCGGGGATTGAACTCAGGCCCTTGCACTTGCCAGGCAAGTGCTTATTCTACTGAGCTATCTCCCCAGCCCCTCTTACCAGTCAATTAGATAGATGTCTGGAGTCAGGTTGTTTTTCTTGAAATGGGCGAATAATTTTGGCAAATTTTCTTCAAAGAATACCTCAAATGCAGCAAAGTAGGTCAACATCTAGGGAGAGAACGCAAGACATGCAAAGCTCTGTCAGCACAAGGTCGCAGCTGCGGACGAGAGCCGACACACGCAGATCTCGAGACTCCCTCACAGTCGTCCTCTGACCCGAAGCTACCTGTTCTGAACGGCAGCCACCCCCGCCAGCACCTCTCCAGGTACTGCACTTCTGATCTGCAGGGCGGTATCACCAGCCACTTCCTGTCACTGCTCCACTTTACAGAAAAGAACAGAGACCCGGAGCAGCCGAGCAGCAGGCAGAGCCACGGCTTGCACCTGTGCCTGTCCCTCCACAGAGGCCGAGTCTGCTGCTACGAAGATGCACGTGGGGCTCACGTCCAGCCGTCCCTGGTTAGCTGGGGTCGGAGGCAAGGGCAGGACAAGGCCCTGCCTGCAGCCGACAAGACCTTGAAGCAAACTGTTTCAAGGAGGCGCAATGCCCAAGTGGGGACAGTGGAACCCTGGGTGTGAGCAGCCTCACGGGGCAGCGGCTAGGTCCGCGCCCTGCCAACTAGCGGCAGCCCGCAGCAGGACCAGGAAACACTGGGCTCTGTGGTAGGGACCAGGGGCTCTAGACCACAGGGTGCATTTTGCCTCCCCGGGGGATGCCTGCCACTACCAGAGACACAGCTGATGGCCATAAGGAGGGACGCAGCTCCTGGCACGAACGTCCTGAGGCCGGCTGTGACAAATCCGGGCTGACTTGCAGGGCAGCCCGCACCAGGGTCATCTGGCCCCGATCAGGGGCTGCTGCGGAAAACTTGCCTCAGCCCAGGTCACACTCCGTGTTGCAACTCTAGCTATTATATTTTACCAAAGAGAAAGCTGGGGTCTTCAGTATCAGCAGGAATTTGGGTAGAAATCACTTTATTATGTGCAAGAAGATACAATTAAAGTTACAGCCCAGAATGAGTATTTTAAAGAATGGGAACCCCTGTGTATGTGAACAACAATGGGCTACTCTAAGAGTAAGAGTCTGAACTGGACACGGTGGCACACGCCTGTAATCCCAGCACTTGGGAGGCTGAGGCAGGAGGATCAGTGCGAGTTCAAGACCAGCCTCGGCTACAAAAGTGAGCTCAAGTCCAGCCTGAACTGCATAGCGAGACCCTGTCTCAAAAAGACAAAAAAAAAGTAAGAGTCTGCCTGAAGACCTTCTCAGGTCCTGACCATCACTGTCCTTAGACAGGTGCGCTCCTGCCCGCCCCACAGCAGCACGTCTGTGTGAGGGCTCACAGGGACAGGAAGCGTGTGAGCTCCACGCGGCACACGCGGCCCAGCTCCTCTTGTGGCTAAACACGGCGGTGGCCCGTCTTCGGTCTATGTCACCGACTCTTGGAAGGTGAGCAACCCACCATCTTCTGTGCTCCCTCCTGCTCCCTCCTGCTCCAGGACCTCCCTACGCAGTCTCGGGGCCGGTGCCTTCTCCCACACCCCGCCTGATGCCGTCCCAGTCTCACTGTGAACGACCGTGCAGCAGCCGTCTCTGCACATGACGCTTTGTTCACGCCTTGGGTTTCTCAGAGCAGACTCCCACAAGCACTGGGGCTACTCACTGCTAAATGCGACACTCAGCTGGCTTCCAAAAAGGCCTGCGAGTGCACCCCGGCCACAAGCCACCTACTGAGCAGCACTTTCCAAGCAGGGGCACCGAGGAGCCCCAAGCAAGTCTCAATTCCTGGGTCGCCGGGCCTTGCAGTCAGTGACAACCACACCGCTCGGCTGTGTGCCAGAGACTGTCAACAGCAGTGCGATGAATCCACACTGCCGCCTCCTAAGCCATGGAGCTCGGTCGCACGTGAGCCTCCTTTCTCACAGACAGCACCGTGACAGGAGCAGGGCCAGAAGTCGATACGTGACATTGTCTCAGAACCCCGCGTGCACTCGCATGGGCATTCGCTCCCAGCAGAAGCCCACACGTGCACACAGAGGCTGCCACCTACTCTCCTCCCAGAGCAGTTTCTAGACACTGTGTCCCTTCCAGGGAATGCACTGTTATGTTCACATACAGTTCCACATTCAAGCTCAATCCAGTGCTGCAACGGAAGGAAAATACATCTATCTTCTCTTCCCCGCAGAGGGAACCGCTAGGCAGGCACGTACGCGGAGCATACTCACAAGGCTATGGTCCACTCGGAAGAACGCCATCTGACAGGGCTTATTCAAGAGATTAGAAAAAGCAATGAAGGCATCTGCAGTATCTAGGTTTAAGATCAGCACTGCGGCTATGAAGGACATGCCCTGAACCTGAGGGAGGGAGAGAGCAGCGTTAACTGACCACGGCCACCAAGGTCAGAGAGGCTCTGCCCGGACACGGGCAGGGTCACGGGGATCCCCACAGGCCCCCCAAGGCTAAACTGCCAGCCCCAAGACTGTGCCCATCGTTCCCCTTCTGCTCGCCACTCCCCCAGCCCCTCTTAAGGACCCCTAAGCCAATGCCCTGCAGAATTCTGCATCTGCAGCACCACCCTCAGGAACCCACTTGGCATGCTGAAAGTTAGGCCATGCACACACAGCTGCCAAGCTGCAAAAACAGCAGCACGCTTTTAAAAGCTTACTGCTGAAGGCTTTTTAAATGTTGGCAAAATCACATGCAAAAAATGAAAACCACATCCACCTATAATGTGATTAACATCACAGAGCAGCCAAGTCAGCTCAACCTGTTGGTGAGGAAACTGAGTCAACCCAGGAACCATGAGACTTTTCAGCCCCTCAACCAAAGGACAAAGGTGCTCAACTTGACCCCTAGGATGTCCTGGACACCACTGTGACTTTCTTTACAAATAACATAATTAAAATACTGAAAGACTTCACTTACATAACCCACATCCGGCCGGTAACAAGTATAAGCGCCCAAAATACTGTGCAACATGTCATGGTACGGACCGCCCTGGAAGGATGGACACACCAGAAACAACACACGCGTGAGTAGTGTTAGTGCACGCAGCAGCGGCTGGAGCTGCAGCGCGGCAGTGCACCAGCCGCAAGCACGGTGCGAGCAGCTTGCTTCGTGCATGATGCAACTTAATGAAGAATCGACCAGCTGCAGTTAACAAGCGAGTCTGCCCCTCAGCTACAGGCTGCCCCAGAAAAGGACCCTGGGTCAGGCTTCCCTGGTTCTGTACACAGGTGTGGGGGACGACAGCTGCTCCTCGGGTCCCACTAGCTGCCGCGTTATTTCCAGTGCTCCCCCTGCACTCCCGCCCTCTGAGATTTCCACCTGATCCTTTAACAGCTTCCCAAATATTAACCACACACTGGAGACAGCCTGGGCTCCAGGCAAGCACCTACCGGCCCTGTCTACCAAGTACCCAGCGCTAACAGGGATAAAAATCATCCCAGAGCCACGCCACACCGCAGGGAGCTCAGGCAGTTGACAAGGGAAGCACAGGGTCAGCCCTATACGGGTACAGCCACATTCTGACCTGCACGAAGGCTAAGCAGAAAAACACGAAGAGAAGAAAAGCAACATTTGCAAATCACAGAGGAATAAGAAAAGCGCAACGGAGGGCAAAAAGAACAGCCAGGCCTGGAGTAGGGACGGCAGAAGCAGCTGCTGACCGAGGGACTGCAGGAGCGGGAGGAGGCCCAGCAGTGAAGGGGCGCCACACAGAGCCCTTCTCCAGCCGCCTGCTCTAGGCGCTGGAGTCTCCCTGTTCTAATTCTACCATCCTCACTGGCCCAGGAAGCAGCAGCTTACTCCAAATGCCCTCAGCCTGTTCTGGCACACGGGCTCCCCTCCCAGCCCACTGTGAGAGCCACAGAGAGGCGAAGCCACCGCGTGCCCCACCTACACAGATAATCCAGGGCTCCAGCCACCCTCCCCCGCCCGGGTCACCCAGGGTAACTCCAGCTCAGCATCTCTGATCCTAAGACCAGGTAGTGTCCAGGGGAGCACAGGAGCCGTGAGGGCGAAGACCAGCCTCCATTTCTGGAAATTCACAGCCTGAGAGAGGCTCTGTGACGCCAAGGACCAGGTCACCTGGGCCCCAGAACCTCGGACCACAGAATCCCCCAGCCCCCACATGGAGTGTGTGCTGCCTGCTCCCCTGTCCGTGGCTGCCCATTAGAAAGGTCACTATACTCCTTTGTGCCAGGACTGAGACCCCACATGGTGCTTAAACCAGGAGCCACAAGTCCTAAAGCCCTCAGTCCACCACAGCCCACGATCCGTGACTACATCCACGAAAGGGCTCTGCTCGTGGTTTCAAGTAGACACAAAGACATTTAAAAAGACCAACTGGTGTGATGGCATGCCTGTGGCCTGAGGTATGTGCCACAGGGACCGGTGATCATGGAGAGGGAGCAACTGAGGCAGGGTGGGGGCACAGGCACGAAGCCAGCAGAAACGCAGCCTGCGACTCACCCCCCACCCCGCCCCAGGTGAAACCTTTCCTAGGAACTGGCAGCCCCTGGTGTGAGCCTTGGGGTCAGGGTGAAGAAAGCCAAAAGGTGCTGCCGCAGTCTGTCTGTGGGAACAGAGGTCTGGAGCTGGCCATGCTCCCGGCCCACATGAGCCACACACCAGGCACCAGGCATTCCCAGGTCCCCGGTCCAACACCAAGACCGAGCCTCTGGGGATCCTCTCTTTCGAAGGTTCCTGATGGGTATGTTTCTGGGAGAACTGGGGATTGGAACTCTTGGGAGTCACTGAGGTCCTTGCCTGCCCTGAGGCAGATCGAGGTATGGCGGCACAGCCAGCAGGCAGAGGGCTAACTGTGGCACGAGAGAGTGGGTCAGAAGCGGAGCACTCGGGACACCGGGGCACAGGTCCTCGGGTAGACCATATGACAGTCACCCTGGCAGGCCACAGCTCCTGCCCGTGGACCCGAGGCCACAGTGGGGCTGAGGTGGCCCTGAGCTGGCTTCCTGGTGCCCATCTCTGTGCAGGCAGTCGGCTCCTGGCCACTGCGGCAACTCCCAGCTCAGACCCAGCTGACTCCAGCCCTGCTTCTCTGTGCCACCACGCCCTGCCAACAGAGCCCTGCACCCCACTGCACCCCTCCACGCACACCTAAGCTCTGTCCTCCCATCTCATCTGTAGCCCCTCAATACTCCACCGCTGTTTACTGGTAACCTCAGCAGGGCTCAGTGCTCGGAAGGGACGGGACAGTCTGCCCTGCAGCCAGGGAGGCCAAAGCAAGGAGCGCAGGGAGGCCGGTGCAGCAAGCCAGGGGGACGAGGAGCTGGAGGAGAGCAACACCACCAGCCTGGGCAGGGGAGGGCACAGGCCCCAGACAGTACCTGCTACCTAAGGACGGATGGCTTCCAAGAGCTCTCCCCAGGGCAGCCCAATTCCTGACTGGCCCCGGGTGCTTCCACACACAGAACTGCTCTCCACCTGCCTCCCACAGCTGCCCCACTGAGACACCATCCTGGTACCCCTGCCTCTGCATGGCTGCTCACCTGACCATACCATGGCTGCCTGCACCCCCTTCCTGGGACTGGCAGCATGCCCCCCTGGGCCAAGGACAGGCCAGCCCTGTACATCACCTAGAGGGGCCTACATATGCCTACAGCTCACACGCAGGGCAATGCCACTGAGAAAGCATCCGGACTCTTGATGGAAAGGGTCCATGCCTCGACACCTAACCTCTGCCTCCAAGCCTCACGTACAGTCTCCTCTTTTTTTTTTTTCTGTGTGTGTGGGGGGGGAATCGGGGATTGAACTCAGGACCTTACTATCTCCTGGCCCCACCACACGTACATTCTTGAGTGCATACCTGGGGAGCTCGGCATGTACAGATTTTAAGTAAAATACACGAGAAAGACATCACCACTTACTTGCTGGAAAATGCAGAGATTAGGAAACGTTCTGGAAATGTCCAGCTTAATAAGCTCCAGGCTGGCCTCTCTGTCTGCAGCTGAAAACCCAGCATCTGTGGAGAAAGCCAGAGCACAGGGCAGGGGTTACAGGCTCTGTGGCCCCAGCATTGTGACACCAGCCAAGTTCTCCGGAGGCCTCAACTCAGAGCCCACTCCAGGATGAGGAGCAGGCAGGGAGTAAAGCAACATGGGCAGCTGCTAAAGCTAGAGCCTCAGGTCAGCCAGCAATCGAAAAACAAGGACCAGCAGAGGGGCGTGCATTATGAACACTAGGTACAGAAAACCCCGAGCACAAGGGCATCGCTTGGTCTTCAAACGTCATGGTATATATGAGCTTGAAACACTGAAAATGCAGCTTCACAGGGTCCAAAGCCCCACTCCTTGGTGAAGATCCACAGAAAACGAGAACAGGCGGACAGCCCTCTGCCTGCCCCGAAGCACTGTCATTCAGGAGCATCACCCAGTGGAACCACCTAGCCCGCCCCCCATAGGCTGGGTACAGACCAGGGGGCAGAGATGCTTGGGAGGATGCTATGCAGCCAGAGAAAGAAGGGGCTTGTCACGACCAACTGCATGGACGGGCCTAGGGCACTCTGCCTAAGTGCAATAGGGTCTGGCTTCTGCTAGAACCTAAAGATGTCAAGTTCACAAAGGCAGGGGCTACCAGAGGTGAGAGGGGAGCTGGGAGGCCTGGCCAAAGAAAGCCAGGCTTCAGTCCAGCGGGAGGGACGCACTGCCGAGCATGGTGATCACAGCTGACTGATACTGCAGTCCTGAAAACACTGAGACGGCAGGTGTGACCGGTAACTATGGGAGGTGATGCCTGGGCTGACTAGCTACGAAGAAGTCCCCGCACAACTGTGCACCTCAGAACACGCTGCACATGGCAAACAGAACGTTTTGTCAATAAGAAGAATAAAATAGATGAAAGCAGACTATGTAGGATCTACGGCAGAGTGACACTCATGTAGTATTTAGGGCCAATACTTGTGAAGAATCTGTTTCCTATTTGTTTAAATTCTAATACCACACAGTACTTTCAAAGACCACAGCAAACATAACAAGAGCAGTGGTCCCACGGGGCACTGAAGGGGGGGGGGGCAGTACGCAGGTCTGAGCTCCCTCGCCCTACACACCTGCACGCAGCCACCTGCAGCCCACCAGGCTGGGTGCCACGGCTCGTGCGGGACTGTGGGGTTCTGCAGCTTGCAGCCGCCGCCCGGTGCAGCCGCACAGCCATGGACAGGAGCGCAGCTGCTCTCAGGCGAACTGTGCTCTGAGAACAGGATGACACCAGCGACGCTGGAGCCGCACACAGCTGTGCCAGCACAGGTCCTGGCAATACCCAGGGTCTGCACTCAAGGCCCCCTGAAAGGAAGTCCTCCTTCCACCTCACACACCCTGCACCTCCACAAGTGCCACGAAGAGCCTGTCCCTGACCACTGTGCGCTCTCTGGGACACCGTCCCCAGCCAGGACACGATGGCCTCCCTGCCCTCACCCTCAAGTTTTCCCTCCCCCTCAGTGAGGTCTGGTATAACCTCTGCAATGAGTTTATGTCACCTCCCAAGTCCCCTGCCAAAGAGGAATAAACGCAGATAGCTTTTTCCTGTGCAAAACTCCAAGCATCCTGCAAAACACAAAATTACTATCTCAAGGAGGTCCCTTACCAGGGAAGCGATTTTCCTTCCCTCCTCCCAGTCTAGGAGGAACAGACCTGAGACTAACCCCTAGCTGAGCTAGGCTTTCAACTCCCCACAGCCCACGAAAACCTAATGTGCTCATCATCCAAAGGAATTCGCTAACACAGCAAGACAGGGCCTCCAGTACGCAGCAGCCCCGGCCAGGTGCAGAAGTGTGTGTGTGTGTGGGGGGGGGGGGGCTGTGGTGCCTGCCCCAGGGCACCTCCTCACAGGAGCAGCAGGGACCCAAGGAGCAAAGCAGGTGAGGCGGCAGACCCAGGGCAGACGCTAAGGAAGGGAGGCTGTGGGAACGTCCCACCGGGAACAGCTCGGGGTTGTGCTCTTGGCGCACAGGTCTGTACCTTCGCTCTCCGCCTCCACGCCCGCAGTGCTGAAGGATCGCCACCGCTCCTTGGCCCGGGCAAGGCAGATGTCAAACAGCTCTGGAAGAAAAGCCCTGGTGAGTTGCCTTCCCCAAGAACACTGAGAGCACTGAGAACGCCCACAGACCTCCTTCAGCAGCCACAGGCTGCCGGCCAGTTCCCCCAACCTGCCCAGGAAGTACTTTGGCTATGTAAAGACACAGTCGAGGCTGGGCGTGGTGGCGCACGCCTGTAATCCCAGCACTTGGGAGGCTGAGGCAGGAGGATGAGTGTGAGTTCAACACCAGCCTGGACCACAAAAGTGAGCTCAAGGTCAGCCTGAACTGCATAGTGAGACCCTGTCTCAAAAAGACAAAAAAAAAAAAAGACAGCTGCATGCAAAGGAAGACCACGCACACTCCCACTGCGCCTGGCATCTCCTTCTACCACATGGCCACCTGCTGACCCTGCTGCTGGGCCCTGCACCGACGGCACACAGTCACTGAGGCCGGGAGCGGGGGCAGCAGGAAGCCCGCGTGGATTCTCACAATCTCAAGAGACACACACAGCCAGACACCCGCATCCTGAATGTTGAAGTCCCCAAGTTCAAAATCCTAAAATAGGATCTAAAATCCTGAAAAAAGGATTCTTTCTCTTTTTTTGGTACTGGGAACTGAACTTAGGACTTCACATTTGCCAGGCAGGTGCTGGGCCATTGAGCAAAATCCCCAGCAAAAACAGGATTTGATAAGAATTTTTAAAAGTCTTTTAACACATGCCCACCAGCTTAAACCACAAGGGATACCACGTGCCACCAGTGGCACATGCCCGACTATGCCCACCACACAGTGAGACGCAAATTATGGCCTCATGGTGAACACGTTAAGACGGCTATGCATATTCTTCAAAGGAGACTTATTTCAGAAGCATGAAAATGTGAGGGGACATGTCACAGGTCACTTTACCCAGTGAAGTAGGTAATACCATATTTTTGAGAATACAAGCACTAGGTATATAGTGGCACAGTTTGTAACAGTCGAATCTTGGATACAGCCCAAATGTCCATCAACTGGTGAATGGATAAAGAGGATGTGGGGGTTTTTATGCAATAGAGTACTACTCAGCCATAAAAAGGACAAGCTTGAGACATTTCAAGGAAAATGGGCACATCGTAGACCATATTCTTTTTTTTTTTTTTCCTGTACCAGGGATCAAACTCAAGACCTTGCAGTTGCTACCCAGGCACTTGTGCCTCTGAGCCAAACCCTGGTAGAGACCATATTCTCAAATGAAATACATGGGACACACAAGTAAATACCACATCGTTTCTCAGGTGTAAGAAACTGGAAGTATACATAAGGACCAAAGGTATTGTGAAAGAGGAGAAACGTTCAAATATGGAGGAAAATGGGGCAGGAGCAAAGAGAGGGAGGGAAAAGTAAAACAAGAAAATGAGAAAAGAAGGAAAATATGGAAACAAAGCTTTGTAGATGGGGAGGGGAGAAGTGGCTGAGAAGATAGGGAAAAAACAAGTTATATCATGTAAGGTGCAAATTCTCTCATGAATGCAAACATTATGTACATCTAAAATGTACCAGGCTGCGAGATAGCTCGGTAGCCTCAGAACTTGCCTGGCAAATGCAAGGACCCACATTCAATCCTTGGTACCACAAGCTGTGCCAGCCCTGAGCCAAGCCAGCCACCGAAACCAGGTGCGGTGGCACACGCCTATAATCCCAGCACTGGGGAGGCTGAGACAAGAGGATTACTACAAGTCTGAGCTGCGTATCACCCTGTACAAATAAATTAACTGAAATATACCAATCAAACCTGACTTAAAAAGCATTCAGACAAAAAAAAAAAGTGCTCAGGTATCAAAGACAGATGGCATAAATAACAAGTGGATGAGCCATATTCACAAGGAATCAGGATGAAAAGTAACAGGAGCAAAGGGACATCCCGGCCTTAAACTACTTGGCTCAGACGTTGTCAGACAACCTAACACTTTTTTTCTTTGGAAGAACTAGGGATCAAGTCAAGGGCCCTCAACGGCTGAGCTACATCCTTTCCATTTTTCATGTTTAAACAGGATCTTGCTAAGGTACCCAGGCTGCCTCAAACTCCCTACCCTATTGCCTCAGCCTCCCAGACAGCTGGTTCTGCAAGTGAGCGTCCCGCACCAGCTCCACCACACTCACCTGACAAGACCGATTACGCACACAGAAGAGTTGCCCCAAAGGACCAAGAACTGAAGCACTTTCATCTTTTACAAATGCAGATGATATACAGAAAGGCCATCTCTTCAGTGACTGAGAAAGTTCCAAAGTCCCTAGCATACAGGCTTCTCACAGGGTCAGCACAATGTACTTTCTTTTCTTTTCTTTTTTTTTTTTTTAATTTTATTTATTTATTTATTTGTTTGCTTGTTGTGTTTGTTTGTTTCTTTTTATTTATTCATTTTGTGGCTGGCTCAGCCTGCCCTGGTGGTGGCGCTGGCGCAGCATGTGGTGCCGGGGATCGAACTGCAGTCCCCGCAGTTGCCTGAGCCCTCCTAAGCAGGTGCTTTAGACCACTGAACCATCTCGCCGGCCCCCGCACAATGTACTTTCATGGGGTGAAACTTGCAAAAATTAAGTAACACAAACTAGACTTTCTGAGCATCTCTATACAATTTAGATCTTCAGTGTTGGAAATGTGAAGATAAAATATACAGCACGGTACATTGTAAAAAAAACCGATGCCAATAATTTCTTTCACAGTGGGGGAAAAAAAACCTAAGAAAAGAAAGTAAAAACTAAGGCCCGGCCAAACAGCTCAGCAGATTAAAGTGCCAGGAGTAGGGGCCTGAGGTTCAATCCCCAGGCCTGCCGTGCTGGCCCTGCCCCTAGGGTGTGGTTGCATATGCCTGTAATCCCAGCTCTTGAGAGGCTGTAAACAGGTGGATCACTATCAAATCCAATCTAGTAGTGAGACCTTGAACACCCTGCAGACCCTTCCCTAAAATAAAAGAAAAAAAAAAGTAAAAACTAAAAATAGAATTCAACATCTGACAAAGCACGTCACAAAGGTAAGTTGTGGGCAACTTCATGGAGGTTATCAAAAAGTGAGCAGACTTCTACATCGAGATTATGAGCTAGAGATAGGGCTTTTTTTGGTTTTGATTTTTTGGAGACAGGGCCCTATGTGGTGCAGGCTGGCCTCCAACTCATGGCGATCCAACTCGGCCCCCTCTGGTGTTGCGATTCCGGGCATGTGCACAACCACGCCTGGCTTAGAGCTGGAGCCTTACGGTGAGCTGAACCCGCTTTCTTGAGGGCATGGCTGTCGGGAGAGGATGTCCACATCCACTTTCCCAGTGGCCCAGCCCCACGCTTCCCTAAGGATAAGGACGCAGCTCAGAGCCTCAGTGGATGGGCCTGCGCACCCCTGCACCTCAGGCTCTGTCACTACCCAGCTCCTCCAATGTCTGGGGTCACAGCCACCAGTGAGGCTGTGACTAAAGCAACTCACAGTTTTTATCACTTTATTTTCCCATCACTACTTCTAAAAAGAAAGCAGGACACAGTCCTGTCTAGGCTGTGCACACTCCTTTATTCGAGGGAGCTGAAATTCTAGCAGCACCATTCCAGGCCAGCGGCCCAGTTAATGACCTGCTGCGCCTGGTGAAGACGACTGCCCCGGCGTGCAGCCCGCCCCGGCGGCCCGCACCACACCATTCCGGAGGGTGAGCGCCCTCGGCAACAGTGGAGGTGTCCTGGCCACGGCTAGCCTCTCCTGCTTGCTCTCAGCTTCCGGTGTGCCGGGCCACACCTCGTTACTTCCAGTAAGAACAAGAACTATGTCTCCGGTAACCATCAGGAGCCACTCCGCCAACAGGGGGCCTGGCATCCTCAGCAGAAAGGGGGGAAAGTGTCAGGGTTTTGGGGGGTTTTTTGCCTTTCCAAGACAGGGTCTCACTATGCAGCTCAGGTTGGCCTTAAGCTCACTTTGTAGACCAGGCTGGTCTCAAACCTGCAACAATTCTACTTTAGCTTCCCAAGTACTGGGATTACAGACGTGTGTCACCGTGCCTGGCTGAAGGAGCCAGCTTACAGCATCTTCCCATGGCCTTCCTGGAGGGTGCTAGTAGGGCAGTTATGAACCCTCTTCCCATGGGACAGCTGTAAATACATATATACACCCTGAACACCGGCGCACCCAACTTCATAGAACAGACAGTACCAGACGATAAAGGCCACATGGACACCAACACAAACGCTGTGGAGAACCTTAACTACACCACTGTCACAAACAGACAAATCAACTGGACATGGCAATCCACGCCTGTAATCCCAGTACACAGGAGGCTGAGGCAGGAGGATCAACACCAAGTTCAAGGCCAGTGGACTACACTGCCAGACTGTCAGAAAATAAAAATATGCAAGTAATTAACAAAGAAGTATCAAAGTTGAGCCACACGTTCTGACAAATGGCCTCAGTAGAGGTCTCCAAGGTGTTATATCCTGTATCAGGGCAAATTCTTCTCAGCAGAATGTCGAACTTTCTCCAAAAGAGAGCACACACTAGTCCAAAAAGCTGGTTTAAATAAAAAATAATTTAAAAAAAAGAATCAAAATTACCACGCATACTTGATGGCAAAAGAAATTATAGAAATTTCACAAAAATCTAGACATTAACTAACACATTCCTGACTGATGCAACACAGAAGAAATTAAACAATTCCTAGAATCAAACAATTACGCCAGTGCCACACAACAGAACCCGTGGGATACAGTGACGCAGTCCCAAGGGGGATGTTTACTGCTAGGATGCTCACGTTAGCTCGGATAACCCCCCAGTGCGCCTCCAGGACCTGCAGAAAGCTATTCCACAAAATCAGAGTCTGGAAAAATGGACAGACTCCTAGACACAACAGGAAACGGCAAAACAGATCCTCTGCAAAAGGAAAGGGGACTGAGACAGAACAGGGAGAAGGGGAACAAAAATCACCAAAATGTGCCCAAGACAAGCACCTACTCGCCAGGATGAATTCAGTGGTCACACATTAACAAAAAAAAAAGACAAAATTCTCAAGACCTCTCTTTTCTTTTTTAAATTCTTTTCGGTACCAGGAATCAAACTCAGGAGCTTAAGATTTTTGAAAGTAAAAAAAGAGAGAATCCTTTTCAAATGCTCAGCCCAACATCAAAAGCACAAGCCTACCTTGCCTAAAAGTCGAGTTTTAAAGTACCATTTGACTGGCCTCAAGTTTTCCAATTACACGACCACAAAATGGCCAAAACCCTGGGGCTCCCACGTCAGAACACCCGCTCCACACACACTGGCCTTGGGCCCAGGTAGTCCCAGCCTTTGTGGGACGCTAGACCTTCTCAGGAGAAAAGGAAGCCGCCAAGGCCTGCCCAGCAGGAGCACTGCCCACTGGTAAAGAAGTCACGAAAATGAACTCGGATGCTGCCTGGCGTGGCAGCTGGCACGAAGCTCGCTGGTTCTGGTGCTGGCTCAGAGGTGGCTCGGTGCAACCAAGCAGGACCCAGTATGGTGCATGTGTTTGCTAAGGGGCAGACAAATGTCTCTGGAGGACCTGCACAGTCCTAGGCTGGGTATGGGGCACAGCAGCCACAGTGTCCCAAGGACAAGTGACCTAAAGCAGCTGATGGCACAGGACAGACACAGCTCACACCACACAATACACAGTCCAGGCTGGGCGGAGGTTCGGGATGTGAGGCTGTTCACTGGCTGCTGGCCCAGTCCACTAGAAGGCTTTCATTTAAATAAACTCAACCCAGGCATCAGCAAGAACCAAACACCAAACACACACAGACATGCAAGACACTGCACACTGCATGCAATTTGCAGGCAGGGCTATTGATAGAATTTAGGAAACTTCCAGAATACAGACTGAAATAAACACTTAGGAACTTCTCCAACTCATCTTCTAAGGCTGCCTGAAAAACAAGCACCTTCGCCTTCACTGACCAAGACCTGCCTCCCACAGGACTCAGGGTCAGACCTGAGGGCCTTTCGGCCACATTCACTGTTCCCTCCACCTGCAGCCCGTGCCCCGCACCCAGGAACCCGAAGTACCTGGGAGTGAGCCTGCTGCCTGCGGCTCCTCCGGGGTGCACAGGCTCAGCTGCACGGCATCACCGCCACCCCTCCCAGCGGGGGGCCCAGACATGGAGCCACTCACCGTGAGTGATGTTCAGCTCATTGCCGATGGCTAAGCTCCAGACTCTGCCCCTCACGCTGGGCGGGATTCCCTGCCACCAGAGATCGCGAACCTTCCGTGAGCACCACCTGCACAGGACGGAGACGAGCTCAGAATGCGCTCACCGTGCAGTCAGGCACATCCGCACTGGGACCGCAACACCACCAGGAGCTGGCGCGTGCTGTCCTGCCTCAGAAGGTGGGGCGTCCAGTCTACAGAGCGCACTGATCTTTGGGGCCCCTGCTTCGACAGGTGAGGAGGCAGCGTGCAGAGCCCAGGCAGATGGGGGCAGTCAACATCCTGCTACACACAGGCGAGCCTGGAGGATGAGCCACCAGACCACAAGGGCCAAGGACAATGAGCCCCAAACACTCCACAGAGGGGCGGCCCGTAGGGCTGCGGGTTTCGGTGAACACGCTCCCCGGAAGACAGAACAGCAAAAGGCAGCAGACCACTCCTGCGCTCTAGACACGTCAGGCTATGTCCTAATCCACGTCTGCATGGGGTACCCAGAGCCAATGCAGTTTCCCCCCAGAAATGCACATCCTCTGAAACCAGACAATGAAGCTCCCCGCAAAGGCTGCAGGGAACATTACATGCAATGAAGTCCAGAGGGCCCAGCGGGGCCTGGCACGGAGCTGGGGTGCGCTAAACAGTGTGTGTGTGCGTGTGTGCGTGCGTGCGTGCACCCTCAGACCATACCAGCACAGGAGCGGGCAGGCTCCAGGCCAGGCTCAGCAGCCACACGGGTGCACAGGCAGGGTCTGCAGGTGGCAGGGACAGTGGATATGGCCATAAAGCCCTCAGGTCTGACCCTGAGTCCTGCGGCAGACAGGATGGGTTCCACGTAGGGAAGGCACGGCGTGTGTTCTGGCAGTACCCAGCCGCCAAGGGACACAGCTAGAGAAGCAGGGTCTGGCCAGCTCTTAGCCCAGCCCCCCGGCCCAAGAGCCCTGCAGCGAGCGACTCACACCAGGCAGTCATATGAGTCCCAGAACTGTGACACCCATGTTCCCCAGCCCCTCTGACCACACTGGAGACAGGGAGGTAGACGCTGACCCTCGGAAGTAAGCGAGCCATAGGCTGTGGGAGCCCGCTCTGCTGCACCAATACCTGAGGTCAGGTCAGAGGCAGCCTGGTTCCAGCCCTCGCACCCTAGAGTCTTCTACAAGCACCTGGAGCTGGGGCGGGGCAGGAAAGCCTCCCCGCCCACCACCACCACCACAGACTACGCAAAGACCCTGAGATTGAAAAGTACCAATCCTGTGGCTGGTCCTCTGGGGACAGGGTTGGGCTCACATAGAGAAAAGGATGGTGAGGCCGCGGGGTGGGGGATGGGGGGTGTCACCTCACAGAGCACAGAGCGGGATCCAGGAGGCCGAGTTCTCAGACTCAAGGTCTACACTGTGGACCTCAGGAAAGGAGTGAAATTTAGGGAACAGCAAAGACGCCTGCTTTCCTAGAATGTCGGGCTGCTGAGTGCCAGACCGACGAGGGAAGGGAAGGTGCTGCTTCGGGACGCCCAGCTGGACTGACTCCACCACAAGCCTCACCGGCACCGGCACCGCATCAGCGCCCCCATGAGCCCGGCCTTACATAGTGTCCCAGTTAGGCAGGATCTCATTATTCCAGGTGAGGACAGCGTTCCCGATGTTCTCCTCCACTCGGCACCTCTCCTCCAGCTGCTTTTTCCTCCGCTGGGCTTCCTTGAGCTCTGGAATCACACGAGAAGGAGGTGCACTGGTGACACCAGGGCAAGCTGGGTGATCTCTCAGAGGCGCGCCAGCCCAGTCTCATCTCCACCTATGGATCTGAGCGTGCTCAGCGCAGCCTGCAGTGGACTTCTCAGGGGCAACACATACACAGGGAAACGTGCGGTGCAAACACAACACAAGGGAACAGGCACAGACAGGCCCAGGACGCCAGGAGCCCTGCGCACACTCCCCACCCGCCTTCCGAGGTGACCTCACACCCCTCTCTAAGAGCTTTGGCCCTGCCCTCCACACAGAAGTGGAGTCTGAGGAGACCCAGGCTTTCTGCACAAACATCGCCCTCCACACCCATATATCCAACCAACCGGCAAAGAGCAACATTTGGAAAAATCACACCTGTACCAAGAGTACAGATCCTTTGCATGTCACGCTGCCTACACTGTACAGTGCATCAACTATTTACACAGGACTTACAGGTGACATATGGGAATGCCAGACATGGTGGCACAACACACCTGCAATCCCAACACTCAGGAGGCTGAGGCAGGAGGATCGCCTGGAGTTGCCGACTAGCCTGGACTACGTGTGTGTGTGTGTGTGTGTGTGTGTGTGCACGTACACATGTGTGCACACACATACCCTCCTCTCTCTCTCTCTCTCACACATACACACACACAGACCCCACACATAGGTTAATGTGTAGTTATCCATAAACTCTACCTGAGACTTGACCACCCAGGGGTTTGATGTTCACAGAGGGTCCTGGAAACTGACCCGTGGACACTCATGGACTGCGCTTCTTTATTGCAGCAAAATACATGCTTTGTAAAACTCTGCCGTCTGAACCACTTAACTACCCTACTCAGTAGCATCAAGTACATGCAGCCGCCATCACGTCTGTCCCTATACTTCTGTCACCCTCCCCACAGAAACTACCCCCGCCAATTCCAGCTCCACCCAACGCCATGGCCAGCAGGGCCGGCAGCTCCTCCTTCCTGCAGGCTCCGCCTCCCCTCCACCCACACACCCATTCATCAGCCACACATCTGAGGGCAGGACAATCTAGAGATCCAAGGGTTCCCAGGGACTCTATGGACTCCGATCCATGTTCTCATCAACAAAAACAAAGCAGCCAGGCAGGAAGAGAAATTCCCACCTCATGACCGAGGCTTTCCCAGCCACACAGTCCTCATCCTAGACATCTCTAACCCTAGAGGTTTCAAGGGTTTCTACCTCATTAGAAGATAGTTACCAAGATGAACAGAACCACATATATCTGATGCAAAATTACAAATCTGGAAATACTACAGCTTCTGAGGAAGTTGAGGACAGAGGCACACCGCCAGGCCCGGCTGGCGCACGTACCTCGCTTCTTGGCCTGTACCACCATCTCTTCATACTGCTGCCTGTGCTTCTGCGCCTCATCAGCCGGCTTTGCAGGGAGGTTGCTGTGTGGGAATGAGCGGTTTCGCCATTACAACATCATGTAAGAGTCTGAGCAGAGAAACCTACAGCACTGGTTACAAAATGCTATAAAACTCACCATCAAAAACCGTTTTTTAAAAATTGCAATTCTTTTAAAAACTAATATTTTATGGTAAAAGTAAAAAGCTCACTGCTAAAACAAATGAATTCTACAGATTAAAAAAGAAAAAAGAAAACCAAAGCCAATTACCCATAATTACTGCAGAGGCAACCCCTGGCGCGAGCGACTTCACCTGTTCTCCACAGAGGCTGACCTGACCCCAGGACCCTTCATCTCCTGCTCAGCGCGGGCTGGCGCCCTCAGAGTGCTGACATCACAACACAGCAACACCAAACCCTTGAGGTGGGGACCTTGGCAAGCACATGTTCTGCTTGGGCAGCCGCACAATCTCTCCCTAGGTTCTGGGGTTTTTGTCTTTTTGAGACAGCTCTCACTATGCAACTCATGCTGGCCTGGAACTCACTGCAGCCCTGGCTAGCCTCAAATTCACAGCGATCCTCCTGCCTCAGCCTCCCAAGTGCTGGGATTACAGGTGTGCACCACCACACCCAGCTCTTTCTACACTTTTTAAGTGTGCAAGTTTCACTATTAGCTTTAGTTCTTTATTATTAATGTACAAATGTGTATCGTAGTTCTACATTCATTAAACCAATAAAGCACACGCTTCCACATCCACGTTTGGACTGCTACTTCCCTCACTGAATAGGACGAGCCCTCTCCTTTCCTGATGTGGAACTATGCTGCTGGAGGCGGGAGAACAGGCCACACCCACAGCTCCTAGAGCTGCAGCAACAGTTCCACACTGTAATGGCCTCTGCCTAACCCCGCAGCCCACCACTTGGGGGCTCCCCACACCCTGCTCCTGAGAGCTGAGAAGTAACAGCAAAAGACACAACTCCGAGATTTCATTCGTTTTCAGCTTTCAGGAACTGGGGCACGCCGCCTTACAGGACTAACTACATGCTCACCTCTTTTTTCTCACCCACTCTTGGGTGTGGGTCCTTCTATTCTAGCACAACACCCTAGACAGACTTAACACTGAAACAGCCCAGCTGTGTCCAGCCCAAGGGAGCAATTCCTGCTGCCCATCAACATCCTCCCACACGGCTCCTGAGTCACATACGGGGATCTAAGGCCAGAGGGGCACCACACAGGAACTCACTCCCTGCTCCCTGAGATCCCCAGAACCCCTCGGGCCAATCCAAAGGTCCTGGGATACCAGCACAGCCCCAAAACAGCATGGTGGAGCACACAGCCCAGGGTCTCCTGCCATCGCAAACCAGTCATCGTTTACTACTGAAGTCTCCTCAAATGCTGAAAGGAAAATCGCCTGAATGGAAAACCTGACACTGGGGCTGAGGAGATAGCTCTGTGGCACAAGCGCCTACCTGGTAAGTGCAAGGTTGTGAGTTTGAATCCTGGTCCCACCAAAAAAAAAAAAAAAAAAAAAAAAAAAAGAAAACCTGGTATAAACTTCTATCCTGCAGGACGATTTCCAAGTAAGCCATGTGACATCAGAACAGAGTGCACGGGGAGTGGGAACACAGGCATGACAACTGCTCGTGGCCACGCCTCTGCCTCCCGCTGACCTCATTCCTTCCTAATGCGAAGGGATTAACAGGTCCTGATCCACTAGGCCAAGCACCCAAGCGCCCAAGCCCAGGTGCCGAGGCGGCACTGACTCACGCTGGTCTGTCTTCAAGGATGAGGGCAGTGGTGGAAAGTGGCTCAAAATCAAGATTCCGCCTCACATTCTGCCTTGGCGAAGGTGGCCGGCTAGGTCTTCCAGCCTTGTCTTCATATTCCTAGGACAGAGAAGCCAAGGGTGAGTCTATGGCCAGATGTTTCTTCACTTGATCTTAGCCAAAAGGCCGAGAAGCGATGGCCAGATGTTTCTTGCATCATAAAGTTCTGGCAAAAGTGAGGAAGTTATCCTGTACTGAGAGTCCTTCAGACCAACTCGAGAATAGCACACTGAAAATCTCTCCCACAATCCTGACAGAAATGCCGCCACTGAGAGGGCCCCTTACTCTGCACTGAGGTGGGCACAGTTTTCCCCAAGAAGCACCAGTCAGCAAGGGCTCATCATCGAAGTGGCCCCTGGCAAGGACCCCGATTCCTGACTCAACTTCCTATGCCTCTCCTGGGGAGCAATATGTTTTCTGTCTCCTGGATACTATAAGACACTTTCTCTAGTATGGGGACTCAGAGCCTGGTGCCATATCACTGAGCTACATCCTGAGCCCTGTCACTTTTATTTGAAAACAGGATAATTAAGGCGTCCAGGCTGGCCTCAAACTTGTGATTCTCCTGCCTCAGCCTCCTGAATACCTAAGATTAAAGGTATGCACCACTATGCCAACCTGACATTATTCATTGTGACTAATTACTGGCACAGCATCACAAATTGTTCTGTAAATAATTTTACCACACCCTGGAAATCTGAGAGCAGGTTCCATACCCACCTACTGCGTCACCAGGATGTTCCCCAGACTGCAATCACAAGCACTTAGTCATACCTGGTGACCCACACTCCAGACACCCAGACAGAAAGGTTCAGGGGCCCAGAAAGTTGATGGTTCCAAAATAACACGCACAGGGCCAGCGAGATGGCCCAGTGGTCTAAAACGCCTGCTTAGAGAAGTTTAAGCAACTAGCCCCACCCCCAGCACAGGCTGAGCCAGCCATAACAGAAAGAAAGAAAGAAAGAAAGAAAGAAAGAAAGAAAGAAAGAAAGAAAGAAAGAAAACAAAACAAAACAAAGTAACATGCGTGTGTTAAGCTCCCTGAAAAGTCAAGACACAGTATCTCCACTACATACAAGCCTCTTGGAACTCTCCTGAAGAGAAGATCACTCAGCTGGGAATGACCACAGACAAATGCGCAGCTAGCTGGAGCTGCCAGCCAGCCAGACAAGGCTGGCAGAGGTGGTGGGTAATTGCTAAGTGGATTTCACTGATGCTAGCTGTCAAGAGGGCATAGTCACTTGCAATATCATCTTGCAAGCAAGTATTCTCTCAGCCAAAAAGGCCTACTGCAGTTTCTCTGTAGAAGCAGAAACTCATTGCCTCACAATACCATGGCTGTGGGAAGGGGCAGAGGGTTCTGCACATGAGGGTGCACTCCCACACATCGTGCCCTGGCCACTCTGAATTTCAAAGCTCCCACTGAAGCACCAGCGCCTTGGTTTACTGAAACTGACTCCCCAGCTCATGGAACCAAGCCCAAGTCTTCCTGCCCGGCAAGCGCTGAGCTCAGTGCCAGCCACAGAAAGCTTCAAGTCCAATACCCAGAGGCTAAAATCTGCAAGTGTATGGAAAATCTACCAAAACCTGTGTGCTGGGAAAGATTCTGGAGCACGCTACATTCTGACAGGAATTAGTCGCAAATACCCACGAGGTGTGGCTTATCCAATAAGCCTGGTTTAGTGAACCACAGGCCAGCGAAACACATCATACCCAAAGCCTTTAAACCTGTGCCTCCTTCTGTCTGCAGTCAATGTGCCACACAAGTCCCCCTGCACCTCCACAATCCTCTGTGACCAGCCTTGCCATGAGGGTGGCCTCAACCTGGAGCACAGCAGAGAGGGGAAGTCCAGTTCTGCTGCATCAAGCACAGGTGCAGGCCTAGGGGCAAATCCGATCAGGCTGAGGGCTCACTTACCCGCCTCTGGGAAGTGGGCATGAGCACGCCGTGGTCGGCTGCTGTGACCATGGAGATGGTTAGGTAGCCACCGGTGCTAGCTCTGGGGCACAGGGACCAGACCATGTGTGTCTCTACTCATTGCCTCCTCACGCCTACTACCATCGTGCTAGGGAAGACAGTCCACTGCCAAGCCACAACCAGGCGTACTGCAGAGGCTGCAGCCAGCACGAGGAGCCCCAGCTTCCTGGCCAAAAGCACCAGCACCCTCCCACCAGCACTGCTCACCATCCCCAGGGCTGGCATGAGTCAGCCACCCAGGCTAGGGGGCCACACATGTTCCCAGGGCTTCCCATGCAGGTAACTTAGCCACACACCTGCACCTGAGGGAGGAGGCCACCATCCTGGGGATGCTGAGGCCAAGACACCTGAAGTACTGGCAGGTATGTAGGGTCTGATCGCATGCTAGCAGTGGTTCTCACCACTAACCCGTGTGAGCTCCCCTGCAGACAGGGCAGGCAGTAATTCACCACACTTAGGCTAAGGAAACCTTAATATTGAAGTGCCGACTCAGTGAAGACGCTGGGTCAAATAACACATTTCCTCTGGATTAAAATGACAGGAGGGGCCTGGCCTGGCCAGCCCAAACTTGAAGCCCCGTGCAGCCCTTCCAAGGCTGAGCAGCATTTGAGTCTGAAGTGCTGGCAGCAGCCACACAGTGGTGCTCCAACCTGGGTTTCCTTCTCCCGTAGCCTCCTAGGGGCATCCACCACTAGCTCTCTCTCCTCGCCAGGAAAACCTACCTCAGTGCAAGAAGTCTATGCACTGAGGACCCTGGGAGGGTAAAAAGCTGTGTTATACAACACTACCACGCATTCTCAGACCAGTGTCAGCCCTCATGTTGCAGCAGCTAAGCCCTTAGAAACATGAATACCGCATTCTAGGACCTGGCTTCAAGCTAAAGCAAGTCCTCTGAATGGTCACTTGGCCACAACTTTGAATACAGGGACAGCCACAGCCACTGAGGCAGGCAGCTGCAATGGGACAGTCCAGCTGGGAGGCAGCAAGCCTGGCTGACGCCAAACATCCCTTGCTCTAGGGACACCTTCTTCACTGCAGCCAGTGAGAGGCTAGTGGACGCATCAGGAAAACAACTGCCCATCCTAGCACCTGCTGCCTGGTCTACACTGGACGGTCACACAGAGCAACTGAGAAAAGGGTTCTTCAAGGATCTAAAGGGGCTGGGGAGATGGCTCAATGGCATAAGCACCTGCCTGGCAAGCCCAAGGCCCTGAGTTTGATCTCTGGAACTGGGTGTGGTGGCACATGCCTATAATCCCAGCACTGGGGAGGCTGAGACAGGAGGATCACTATGAGTCCAAGCTGCACAGCAAGACCCTATACTACAAAACCAAAAAGAACAACAAAATCTTAGTGCAACTGAGTTTAACTGGTCAGTCCTGGTAACACTTTTTTAATGCAACAATAAAAAACAACACACACGGTAGAGGCAACCTGAGAGTCTTGAAGGCAGCTCACAAGCTGCTGTCTGTAAGTGCGATCCACTGAGCGCGCCTTGAAGAGGCTGCCAGTGCTGCGGCCACACACATCACATGCTGCTCCAACTAGGGGCAAAGCTGTGGCAGCCCAGCACAGGCTCAGGGGCAGAAAAGCAGGGTGCACAGGGCCGAAGGAGTGCTTGGGCTCCAGATGGGGAGCACGGGGACAGCAGATGCAGCAGGCAGAAAGAGGGCAGGACCTTCAGTGTAAGGTCGCCATGGGAGGACCGGGGACAGCCCTGGGATACCTGCAGTGCCCAGCCTGTGGGGCTTACCACATGGCGGTGAGATGCAGCCAGGAGGCACAGTAAGGTGACAATAGGCAGCAGGGGGTCACACCAGCAAAGGCACTACAGTCAGGCCCAGAGGCCGCAAGACCGAGACGGGAATAGACGGGGCAGACAGAGACACTCAGCTTCTCACTCTGGATTTGAGGCTTTCAAATAAACACACGCTAGAGCTGGCAGGCCCAGAGCTGGTGAGCCAAGCCGGGCAGAGGGGTGGAGCCAAGTCTGGCGCAGGGCAGGAAAGTGCATGCAAGTGTGGAGAGCCCACCGAGGAACACAGCGCAGAAGCTGCCCCGGTAAGGGGTGGATCAGGTTAAAAACTTGTCAGTTAGGAAAGACAGGAAAGTCTGCCTCGACAGACTAAGAGCTGAAAAAAACTGGGATTGGCAAAACCCAAGGCGTGTTCCGGACAGAAGGGCGGGGTCACTGAGGTTACACAGCTGGAAGAGCGCTACAAAGAGTGCCAGTGCCCATGCTGCGGGCAGAAAGAGCGCTCTAGCTTCCTAGAAGCCTGTTCTAGAGACAAGGAAGTCACCGGGCACTCTCCGGCGGGGCTGCCGAGCGTGGAGGGACTCCTGTCAGGATAACCACAAGGTGCAGCGGGCATCTCTGGAGTAAAGCCTCCCACACACAGCACCCCACGCGGCCCTCTAAAGGTGAACCTGAACTAATGCCAGTGACAGTGCAGCCACCTGTCTGCGTGGGGTGAGGAACAGGCAGCCTTCAGGGGACAAGCTGGGGACCCTCCTGCTGCGCCACCAGGGACAAGGTCGTCCCCTCCAAACCGGCTTTCCATCAGCTAAGTATGAGAATTCCAGAAGGATGAACAAGCGTAAGACAAACACCCACACCAGAGTCCAGAAAGACACTGGCGCTGCGCTGTCACTCTGCAGAACACTTCCCGAGCCTCAGCCGTCGGGCCCCACGCCCTCGCGCACACGCTGGGTCACACCGGGCCCCTCCCCTCCAGCGAGCACCTGCGGGCAGCGCGGCGGCGCGGGCCGGGGCTCTGCGGCTCCCGGAGCGCAGGACGGTGCCGATCCCCACAGCGCCCGCCACACGAGGCAAGGCCGCGGGCGCCCGGGTCTCCACTACGTCCAGCCCGGGCTTCTCCGGGAAGCCCTTAGAGCGGCCGCAGCCCGGGCACCCACTCTCGCCAGCCTTCTCCCGCGGGCGGTTCTCCGCGCATCCACAGACACAAAGTCAACGAGGCCCAAGCTCGGGCAGCCGGCAAGGTCGGGCGTGCCCAAGGCCGCCAGGGGCTGCGGGGCGCAGGCACAAAGAGCCGCCGCGCCTCCCCGCGCCTCCCCGCACCGTCTCACGCGGCCAGGGGACTCACCATGAACGCCGGGCCTCAGGGGCGTGCGGCCGGCGGCTCCATACCCGGGCAGCCGGACCTCCTCCTCCTGCTCCTGCTGGCTCGGCGCGGGGACCCACGGTGGTGGGGACGCCTCCGCAGACGTGGGGGGGCGGGCGGGGCGGAGTGGGGCGGGGCGGGAGGATTCTCAATCGAGCGCCGACCCGCTTAGCACTCGCTCCACGCTCAACGCTCCAGCCTGGCTCTGCCTGCCAGCCCGCCCAAGCCTGGACCCGGGAGCCGCCTGGGCACCGGCAGCCCCGGGCAGGGCATCTCAGCGACCAGCAAGCTACGCAGGGCGCGGAGTGTGGCGATCACAGAAAACAATTAAGAAAGCCTGTCTTTGGAAGAAGCCCGAGGAAAAGAACCGCACCGGTAGCGCTTGGGGGCGTGGGAGAGGACGATTTTTGCTACTATTGTGCTGTGGTTCAGACATTTTATTTTTTTTACAATAAGCTTAAACTGGCAGATGTGATGCACACTAATAGAAATCACACTTTATAGCTTCTCAGGGAACCCACGAGGTGACAGAACAGTAATCTAGGTGAGCACTCCCGGGAACCTAGAAGCACCCTGGAGACCACCCTGAAAATCTGCTGATTTGTAATCAGTCTTCACAGTCTGTACTGGGTCGGCAGATCCAGCCTCCAGAATTAAGCAGATGCGATTTCCCTGGAGGGACCCCAACACAGTGCCCTGGGGTGGAAGCTCAGGGCTGCTTCCCCAGCCCAGAACCATCACCTCCATGCTCAGAAGACAACTGTGACATCCACAGGGTGAAACTGAAGACACCGCCGAGCGACGCACCCACGTGCGGACACGGGGATCTTCTCCTTAGGAGGAATATAAAATGCTCCCCTGCTAGGAAAGGAGAGGGCTTCGTATGTGACCTGAAGCGCAGAGCCCGCAGCATTACTCCCCATGACCAGCTCCTGGAACAGCGCGGTCCACCCACTGAGGAAAAGGGCCAGCGCGGATCTGCTTGTTTCCCAGAGCCAGTGCGGACAGGGCAAGGCGTGACGTGTGTGCAGTTTCTTCCAAAGGCAAAACCTCCAGGCAGGAAACAAAGCAGTGCTTCCCCAGAGACGAGGAGAAGGGAGGACTGCAAATCACAGGAAAATGATTCTAAAACACTGGGTTAAACGAAAAACAAAACACTGGGTGACGAACATCTTCTGAAATTGGATGGCAATGACTGTTGACTGTAAATTTATCAAGAACTGAGAGTTGGCTGGAGAGATAGCTTGGCAGTCTAAGTGCCTGCCCGGCAAACACAAGGGCCCAGGTGCTGCATGCCATGCTGGCCCTGGAACCCAGCATGGTGGTGCACGCCTGTGATCCCAGCACTGGGGAGACGGAGAGAAAAGGGTCACTATGAGTCTGAGCTGCATATGGAGACCCCATACCAAATAAGTAAAAGATTTTTTTTAAAAAGTTTTTTTTTTTTTGGTCTTCTTTTTACTGTTTTTTTTTTTTTGGTACCAGGAATGGAACTGTGGGCCTCACGCTTACTAGGCAGGCGCTGTGCCACTGAGCTACATCCTCAGCCCAAGATTACATTTTTTAAAAAGTCAGGATTTCTGGGTGGGTTTTTACAGTATTTATACTCTGATAAAATCACTCTTAAAAAGTAAAAGAACAGCAGCACAGGCCTGTAACTCCAACTACTCCAGAGGCTGGAACAGGATGCTGAGCTCAAGGCCAGCCTGGGCCACAGAGAAAAACTTTGTTTCAAACTTAAGACAAAAACAAAAAGCTGATGGTGAAAAACAGATTAAGAAACGCCTCCTTGGGGCCAGCGAGATGGTTCAGTGGTCTAAAGCGCCTGCTTAGGAGGGCTCAGGCGACTGCGGGGACTGCAGTTCGATCCCCGGCACCACATGCTGTGCCAGCGCCACCACCAGGGCAGGCTGAGCCAGCCACAAAATGAATAAATAAAGAAACAAACAAACACAACAAGCAAACAAATAAATAAATAAATAAAATTTAAA